>MJUU01026873.1:173677-189161 GCA_002080025.1 Modiolus philippinarum | reverse complement strand
TATTTTTAGCAATGGCGGCCATGTTTTTTGACCGGCCAACTAATCGAACATAACTTTGAGAAGCCATACCCTGGTGATGATTCAGGCCAAGTTTGGTTGCATTTGGCCAGGCGGTTTCAGAGGAGATGATTTTTTAAATTGTTGACGGACAGACGAGGGACGACAGATGACGGATGCATAGTGATGGCAATAGCTCACATGGCCCTTCGGGCCAGGTGAGCTAATAAAAGGAAATGTGTCCATGCGACAGTTTGCTAAATCAATTTTCTTTGTAAATGGAAAATAATTATTATACTTTCTGTTACATGAAGAAATCAAATTTTGCTCATATTTAATCTTTAGTTTATATAATAATTAAGCATATTTTTAATTTCAATTGAAAGAACAATTCTTAAATAGGAATATCTTCATGAAATGTCCTTGTATTTTCAACTCTGGCTGCATTCCCAGCAGATAAATGCAATGGGCTTATTACCTTATCTGATATCCACATTTCAAAGTTTAATTTCAATGAACTGACTACCAAATACTTGAGTTGGTAGCCCGATTGATATATTTTGAGCACTAATTACTAGTCAAAATGCATCAACCAGTACATGTATTACTCCTTTTTGTGCAAAAAGCAATTAACATAAAACAAAACCTTTCGAGATAATTAAAACAATAAAAACAAGTGCCCCTATCCCTCCCTGATTGTCAATGAAAATCTTACCTCCAGTTCCCGTTACAGAACATGTACACGAAAAAGAATTGACTGCATTCTGACATGCACCATTATTTTTACATGGCTGGCTTGCACAGTTATCAATGGTATTTTGACAATTCACCCCTGCATATCCTGGTAAACATTTACATATATAGGTTCCATAGGATGATATACATGTCCCAGAATTCTGACAAGGTGATGTCCCACAGTAACTTACAAGTTCACAATTATTGCCATCTGTAAAATAGAAAACAGCAATTTAGTTGATGAATCTGTATCTCTGTATGAATGAAATAAAATTGTCCTTTACATGCAGAGGAAGCAAAGTAAAGGTTTAAATCCCTCTTTTCATCATTGTCTTTCCTAGCAGATTAACAATAACAGTCTAGCATCCCCCCTAATACCATAATTGTTAAATTTGTTGTAGTTGATCTGCACTTTCACTTTCAAACACAAGTTCAGTAACTCAAATGACACAGAGACATCATAATTACAAATCAAAAATGGTCTCTGCCAAAACATGATGTTTAATTGAATCTAACATTAATGAAAAGGTCAGGCTGGAAAATCTCAATTCTGTAAAAGGGGTTATTCTTGCTTGGTTTAAATTTTTTAATCAACCCCTCCGAAAAATTTCCCCATTCCTTTTTGAATGTATAAAAAAAGGTACTTAAGACAAAAACTCCACAAGGGTTAATCCATTCCATGTTTCTCTTTTACACATTGAGATCTCTTTTCAATATAAAAATAAGACTTGCACTCAAATCCAAGCTATTTAACAAAAGGATATGGAGTAAATGAACATGAGACCATAACACATATGTTAACTCCAACTGCAATTAATTTTAAAGAGCTGTATGGCCATTTCAGAAATTTATTCCTCATCAGCAGCACTAGAACCCAAACAAAGGAAATCCATAATTTCAAAAAATGTTTAAAATGCATAAAACCAAACGAAATCCGAATAATCAGTAATATCAAATATAACTAAGGACAAAACTATGATGGAGGGAGTTAATCCTAAAACCTCCCTAGGCCATTACAGATTGATATACAATAGAATTGTTTGAAAATTCAAAAGGAACATCATTGTTTAGATTAGTTAACAATAGCAAGTCTCCAAAATCTTTTTACAATATATGTTGGTCTGTGTTCAAATGCATGCTAGGAATTCATTTTTAACATAATTACTAGTATACTAAATATCTGGAGGCAAGCACATGCATGGATTTTAAGACTGACTAGCAAAAAAAAAAATGTATACATCTAATTTAGTCTAAAGTATACAGGTCTTAGGCAATTCTGAATCAAAAATAAAAAAGATGTATAGGCTTGTGGGATGGTAAATAACAAATGGCTGATGAAGAGATGTGTTATGGCAAAATGACTTGTATGTCTGTTTTTATCATATACAACAACTATGGAAGAAAATTTTAAGTAAAACATATCATGTTCACTTATGTGGTCATCTTGAGAGCTCAGAAGTATTTGTGTAATATGACAGTATCATGTGCGATGTTTGTTGTATTTGGAAAAAAATACAAGAAAGCTTCCAAGTAGTGATGGAAAATCAGGTGATATTTTCTGAAACCACTTGACAGAGGGTGGTACAGAGGGTTACTGTGCGAGGAGGAACAAGAAATAAAATGTTATTTTAGGAGTAGATATCAATTTGAATTATTATCACATTTTATGAAACACAGCAAATAAACACCACATCAGGTGAAATTAAAAAGGAAAACATGTTGCAAAAAATAGCCATGTACCACCCTCAAGATAATGAGGTCGACTTAAGAAAATATCTTTATATTTCTGTAAAACTCTAATCAAATTTTGTATATGATCATGTAGTTTGTTAACTACAGTAGTAAAAATTATAAGATTTTATTGTTCATAGTTCTGCTGGTGTTTACCATCAGTAATATCTATTATGTACACCCTCAGATCCTAAAATACTACATGGTCACCTCCTTAATATAGCACCAATGCAGCACCTGAGTACAAACATATCGGAAAAAATAACGGCTGGTGGTTTGTAATTATAGATTATTGCATGGCATATTTCATATCACACTCCTTATCGGCCTATGGTTGTTATATCATCCTGAGAGAAGGTTGGCTGTGACAAGATGATTTTCTGACTGAGGGCTGATGAAGGATGTGATATGCAAAATCACACTCAATGATATTTTTATCATATACCTCAACTATAAATGAAATTTTCAACTAAAAAATTCTTTACTCTTATAAAATGCAATATACTTATTTTGTTATTCCAATTTATTTGATATGACAATATTCTATGCAGTTTTTAGCATTTTAACAGAATTACACAAACTTGCATGTAATATTATAGCTCCTATAATAGCTCCTGTGTAGTTACAGGAAGGTATGTGATAATAAATGGAGGCAGTTGATCACGATCTATAACAGTCCGTTTCGACAATTGTTGTACAAATTGGAAGATATTCTTTAATTTTCTGGTTTTATCAAGGGGTAATATTTTAATCATAACTAAGTATATGATAAATAACAGTATTCTGCAATGTCAGGTACATATCATCTATGTGTGACTTTAACAGGAAGTTGGTTGTTCAACATTCCCAGTAGTACCTACAGTTCGGACTGCTTGTTAATTACAGTAAACCAACTTATTTTGGCAGTTTACTTTATTTTGCATTTTGTCCTGCCTGGTTTAAACTTCACATGAACTAAATTTTGCATTTTTTTTTTATTTCTGATGCATTTGTAATAGAGCTAGAAATACTTATGACAATCATGATATTTTCACACATGTGAAGATCCCAAAATAAATACTTGCTAAAATTCATTAGTTAACAGTATATAAATACAATATTTAATGCTAGGCCATCTGTATCTAATCTTAATCCTTCTCTAACAAAACTATTAGCCATTCAACATTTCCAAATAAACCCACAAGAATGAAAATCCATTTAAAATAGGTTAGTGTGATCTACTCTAACAAGCTAATGCACGACTTACCATCCAATAATGCTGTAAACATGTATTAACCATAATTATATACAGAGTTTCTAGGTTTAGGTAATTGCTTATCATAAAATTTTACATCAGCAAAATAGAAAAATATATATTTTGTCACAATATCCACACCCTTCATAACGATCAGTAAAACTTGTATGTAATTCTCTTTGTAAAACTGGTTCTATTGTTAAGTCTATACACAATGATCAGAATGATACAGATAAATTTACTGAACAGTAAAAGAAACATACCATACGTGCTGTTCAGTATACTATTTGCATCATTCTGATCATTGTGTATTGGCTTAACAATAGTATCAGTTTTACACTGAGAAATACATTTGAGTTTAGCTGATAGCTATGAAGGGCATGACATCTATTTCCTTAGAGTTTCAGCTTCTATTTTGGCAAAAGATCATTCACATAAGGTCATTATTTAAACAAGCAGGTCAAAAACATATTCATTTTGTGTAAATAATAAGGTTGATTCATAAAGTTAATTTTCAGATAAAATGTTTATGGTCATTCTGTTTAAAAAAGACCTGGTTATAAAATTATCAAGCTTTATTTGCCAAAAGGGAGGAGTATAATATAAAGACAGCTTTTGACCAAAGAACAACTAATTTCCTTATTAGTTTTTTTTTCTCTGAAAGATTAAATTATAAACTTAAAGATATTTTTCTACTAATCTGGACAAAGAGTACACTATAGGCCATCGATAACAGGATATTTTCTGGCCAAAGACATCCTTAGTGACCTTTTTTACTGAAATTTTAAGCAGTAACTTTACTGTATATTACAACACACATTTATTTTTCTGCGTGACTGGTGCCATGGGTGGAGCAGATCATGCCTCCCTAGCTAGAGCAACTGTTGATACCTTAATTCTTTGTGCTGGTTCAGAACACTACCCATTTAGTTTTGTCATGTTCTTGTTCATTTTTAGTTTGTTTTGCCTCAAATGTCATTATGTGTTACATCTAAATTGCAGTGTTTTTGGATTTTTCAGTCTTACTGCATGTTTGCTTTGGTTTGTATATATTCATCATGTTAATATATCAGTTGTTAAAACAAGATCCATGATGAGTAGCAGTCATTCAAATAGTGGTTGTTATACAAACTGATTTGAATTAAATTATGCATGCAAAGTCAAAAATGAATATGAAATTTAAATGTAACATGAATGAATATGATTACTATGTTATAGTATAATCGGTAGTTCTAAAATGATAAAACCCATATAATTATCCAATAATCAAGACATTTGAACCTTTTTTTTACAACAAATAGGCATTTAATTTGAGATATCACATTAAGTGTGATAACTCTTGCATGGCATACTGAGATGTAATGCATAATAGAAATCTGAAGATATCTCAGACAGCATGCAATTACTGTCAAGGCATAATAAAATATCTCTGATCCTCATAGCATAGTGTAATATCTCGGTTATATTCGAAGATAGCATCTTAGCATTATTGATCTGAGCTATAATATACAGAGATATCTCTAAAAGTGTGATGAGATTTCCCAGTCTGTATAACCAGTACTTTCTACACATCAGTACTTACAGTCTGTACAACCAGTACTTTCTACACATCAGTACTTACTATCATTATAACCATTAGGACACATGCAGACAGGTTTATTTTCTGGGTAGTAATCCACACAGGTCTGAGAGGATCCACAGCTACCTGTACAGACTGACGATTGTCCTCTAACATGACAGAAAGCTCCCGAGAATCCAGATGCACAACTACAGCTAAAACTATTGACTCCATCGACACACGTCCCACCATTACCACAAGGGGATGACAAACATTCATCTAAAAAAAAAAAACCAACAATTATATTTATTGTAAATATATAGTGAAACCTGGATAAAACAAACCCTAACTGAACACTTGATTACTGAAAAAGCCAGGAACATGTGACAGCACATAGGTGTGCCTAATACCACTCCTCACTTTGGAAGAAAATTGGAGTGGTAAGGTACACACAGGAGTCGTTCAATGGATGCAATTTACATATGTATTAAAATCAGAAGATACTTTTCTAGAAGTAATTATTGTTTGACTGTATTCTGTATGCTCAGATGAACTTGTCGCATCTCCTCGGTATATTTATAAACTAACATTCAAAATAATGATAAACACTGCCTTTTTAAAAAAAATTTCCTTTTATTTTGTTTAAACTTCTATCATTTATTATTTCACATAATTTTGTAGGCCTCCTTAATTTTCATCTGTACATCTGCAAACAATGCATTGTTTACTATGAGCATATATTGCAAAACATTCATTTGTACTTGAGGACAAAAATTTTTATGTAAAAATGCCCCCATAACAGCGACCTAATCTGCAAAAATTAGTAGACAATTTAGAAAATATTGACTTCATTCAAAGAAGTGTTGTTGTAAACCTGTATATATTTTCACAACCCTGCATACCTTTTGGTATCCACAATGTAGGATAATATCTCCATCTAAAGACCTACAGTGTTGGTTCCACATCTTTGTTGTTAAGTGATCATTGTGCACTTTATTCCAGATTAGTTTTGCATAATTTTGTTGTCATGATTTGATATTAATAGGTGGTTGGTTCTGGAATCTTTTGCAGGAATCACAGCTATCCCCAGTGTAACCAGCTTACCTAAATTAGAATCACAGCTATCCCTTGTGTAACCAGCTTACCTAAATTAGAATCACAGCTTTCCCTTGTGTAACCAGCTTACCTAAATTAGAATCACAGCTATCCCTTGTGTAACCAGCTTACCTATATTAGAATCACAGCTAACCCCTGTGTAACCAACTTACTTATGTTACACTCACAGCTATCCCCTGGTAATCAGCTTTCCTATACTTGAATCTAAGCTATCCCCTGTGTAACAGCTGACCTATGTTAGAATCACATCTACCTCCTGTGTAACCAGCTCACCTACATTAGAATCACATCTACCTCCTATGTAACCAGCTTATCTACATTAGAATCACAGCTATCCCCTGTGTAACCAGCTTACCTACATTATAATCACAGCTATCCCCTGTGTAACCAGCTTACTCGCATTATAATCACAGATGTCAATTGCGTTACCAGCTTACCTATGTTAGAGTAAGGTTATCCCATGTGTAACCAGATTGCCCATATTAGAATCACAGCTATCTGCTGCCTAACCAGCTTACCTATATTAGAATCACAGCTGTCCCCTGTGTAACCAACTTACCTATGTTAGAATCACAGCTATAAACTGTGTAATCAGGTTACCTATGTTAAAATCAAAACCATCCCCGTCTGTAACCAATTAACCTATATCAGAATCACAGCTTTCCACTGTGTAACCAGCTTACCTATATTAGAATCACAGCTTTCTGCTGTGTAAACAGCTTACCTGTTAGAATATCAGCTATCCAATGTGTTAATCAGCTAACCTATATTAAAATCACACATATCCCTTGTATAACCAACTTACCAATGCTGGAATCACAGCTTCCCATGGTGCAACCAGCTTACCTATGTTGGCATCACAGATATCCCCTGTTGAATTACATCTATCAGCTATCCCCTGTTTGACTTACCTATATTAGAATCACAGCTATCCCCTGTGTAACCAGGTGCACATTCACATATTCTACGTATAGAACCATAAGCTCTACATGTTCCACCATTGCTGCATGGACTATCCCCACAAGGGTCCCGAGGAGTGGAACACCTGAAGAAATTATTACGATAAACCAATGTAATGAATAGAAGCCACTTATTTTTTATCGTACTCATTTTATGATCAAGTTAAACCACATGAAAATTTACCCACATCATTAAAACATTTTTGACAAAAAAAATAATAAATTTACAATTGGAGGAATCATCCAAAACATAAGCAAATGATTCTTACAGAACATATATAACACATATCATAATGTTTTGAAATTCTTTTCTTGATAATTGTAAAGTTAACATCATGTTTTGAAATATCATATGTAAACAAAATCGAAAAATACCAAAGTTGCTTAAAAACAGTATATTTCGTTATTCTGTACACGTGTTTCAAGGAGTAACCTCTCATCAGCAGCATTAAAATCAAATAATATGGAAAGCCATAATCCAAAAGGAGTCCAAAAAGAAGTACTCATTTCCAAAAATATCGAAATAGGAAGCCAAATCCAGTACCAAGGACATCTACCGAGTGCCATACACGGAAAAAAGTCTTAGTATTTTTAACTGTTAGAATATTGACAAAAACAGTAAATTTAATAACATGCAAGGTAAACTTTTCATTCCAGACAAGTCTGACTATAAGCTGGTGAATACATCTATGCAAAGAGCATGTTGTTAACCTGAAGACTCTAAAGCTAAGATTCTGACTGCATTGGGCCATAACAAAATTTGATTAAATAAAATCATAAGTTCACCAATAAATGACTAATTAACAATTATCAAATCAATGTGTATAAAGGCATTACAGAAAATAAGTATTAAAAACCTAAAAATTTACTTAATTCAGAGGCCATAACTCTGCATAAAATTATTTTAGTGGAACCAGATTATACAGACACAATCATACATTTAATATCAAATCAATGTATTAAAGGATTGCAGTACCCATATTTTCAAAATTTTTAAAGGTCCAAAGGCCATAACTCTGCATAAAACCTTCTGGCTGAAACTAAATTTCAGCTTGATATTTAATTATACAGAAACAATTTTATACCAAATATCAAATCAATACCATGAGCCATTGCCAAGAAAAGGTGCAGAAACCTCTATTTTTCAAAAATCTATTAAGTCCTTGCAACTAATCATCCAATTGAAAACCAAATTTGAACTTTGATCTGTAATATATATAGATACTATTAAGTTAAGAAAACTTAAAAGTTAGAAGATAGACCAATAGTTGTATGGTCTACTATAATATGTCATGTTTTACAAGGCTTTATTGATTCAAAGCACCAAATTTGATTCTTATGTACTTGATCATTCACAAGAAAATGATGTGAGGTTTGGTATAAATTCTTTTTATGTAAAAGCTACATTTCTTTCCTAAATCCACTGACCTAATGTCACTGCTTTCAATTAAACTGACATAATATGCCACTAGCTTTAATAAAAACTATAAGGCACCTCATACCTGCCAACTTCTAAAAATCCTCATGGGGTTCTGACATGTGAAAGACCTTCAAATCCACTTTCAAGTTGTTTTAAGCATCTTTACAACAATACAATCACAATGCAATAAACCAGTGATTGCTTTATCAAGTATAGGAAGAAATAATTGCTCTCTGAAAATTTCAAATTTAATTCTCTTGTGGGGGAAAATCCCCACTAATAGGGATGGTTGGAAGGTATGGGGAATCTGCATCTTGATGCCACACCCTTATTACATTAGCATATGGGACACCTGCATCTTGATGCCAGACCCTTATAACATTAGCATAATACATCACTGACATTTTTTTAAAAAATAATACAGTATTTGTCATATTAAAATTCATTCTTAGACTAAAAATTGATTTTATTTAAATATTATTGTAACCCTTTCCTTCATGAGACTTGGCTGAAAAATCAATTTTTGATCATTCTGTATTGAGCTAGAGAATCAAAATGTTCTATAGTTTCATTGAAATTCAACCAAAAAAGTTCATACTTGGTGGAAGTACACACTGTCCTAATGTCTTCTGGAAAATGCTATCAAAAGCTGGTTCCTTGTTACCATGGAGACAGGAGGGGGCCTCAAAGGGACCAAAAATGCATTTTTTTGACAATTTTTGCCTTCAAAAATCAGGTTTTAAAATTTTTAAAAAATCTGCAGTACATACTACCCCAGCAAGTCACCAAAATCCAAAAATCTACATCTTTAGTTATAGGCTAGTCAATCTAGCAAGGATTTATGGTCCCTACACTTGCCTACCGGTGAGGGGGCTTATGTCCCTTTCTAACCCCCAGGACAGAGGGGGCACATCCCCCCATCCCCCCGACATATATTTTTAGTCACCAGCCACGTGCAAAAAACACTCAATTTTTTTGCCCACATTATATTTTTTTCAATAAGCAAATACCCTTATCCCAGAGCCTTAAAAACACACTCCTATAGCGCTGAAAAGGGAGGGGGACCTAGAGGCGTCAAAAGGCGTCTAGATGAAGGAAAGGGTTCAGTAGAAAAGAAATTTCCAATCCTAACAGATATAATATGAAATGAAGATATAAGTACAAGACTTTGTATATTTGCTATCCAATAATATCTAAGAGATGAATTCCATTACCTATAGTTCAAGACTACATCCACTTAAAAGTCCAGAACTACTTTAATTTTTCCCCAAAAATGTAATACACTAGCAAAAATTTAACTAAATAAATTTTACTATAAGTTAAAGCTCTAATGAAAAACATATATATAAGAAATAAGTCAATACATGTATTACATGTTATAAAAACCACAGTTTCAACTATAAACGTAACACGTGATAAACAAAAACAATAAAAGGCATTTTAGAAAAGTAAAATTCACCTGCTTCACTGGAAATTTCATTGATAACTGGTACTGACATACACTCCAACCTTAAATTTAACTCATTTAAAAACTTGATGAAAATTGAAAGGTTTCCATGCACTTTTATCGCCTACACTACAGAAGAACCATTGTTGGTTAAGTAAACTTTAAAATCTTTGAAATCAAAATCTTGAATATCAGGTGCACAACTAGATCAGGAAAAAAATAGTAATGGTGTATTATATGATACCCTGCCATGTTTCACAAAATTTCTAAGTCAAAAGGGGCATAACTCCAGAACTATGTGTACCACTGAACCATAGGTTACACTTGGCCAGAGTTTTATGGTAAACAATTTAGATATCAAGTTGGATGACAGTATGTTATTTCATTCACAAGTTATGAGTACGAAACCCAAAAATTTGCAAAATTTCAAAGTTTCAAGGGGCATAACTCCAGAACCCCTTCGACCTCTGTACCCAAAATCGAACTGGAACTGAGTTCTGTGGTAAACAATTTACATACCAAGTTTGAAGACCTTGTGTCATTTTGTTCCAAGTTATCAGTCGGAAAACCTAAAATTCCCAAAATTTCAAAGTTTCAAGGGGCATAACTCCAGAATCCCTTGGACCTCTCACCCCAAAATCGATCTTGAAATGAGCTTGTTGTAAACAACTTACATAGCAAGTTTGAAGACATTGTATTATTTTGTTCTCAAGTTATCAGTCGGAAACCCTAAAATTCACAAAATTTCAAAGTTTCAAGGGGCATAACTCCAGAACCCCTTGGACCTCTGAACTCAAAATCGAATTTGACCTGAGTTTTGTGATAAACTACTTGCATACCAAGTTTGAAGACCTTGTAATATTTTGTTCACAAGATATCAGTTGGAAACCTTCGGGGGACAGACGGACGGACAGACTGACGGACAGACTCGCGAATGATACGTTGTGAGACCTTTTTCACTGTGGGACTAGTAATGAAAAAAATAAATATCAAATGATCAAAGAGAGATAACTCTGAACAAACAAAAAAAAAATTAATCTCTAAGACTTTCAATGGTTTGTGTGACTATACATTGTGAGACTGTTGGTTTGTGGGACTGTCCATAGTGGTTTGTTGAACTTTTTTGAAGTCCCAAGATGTATCGGACTGTCCATAGTGGTTTATTGAACTTTTTTGAAGTCCCACAATGTGTCCATAGTGCTTATTGTGGGACTGTTCATTGTAATTTGTTAAACTTTTTGAAAGTCCCACAATTCACAATACGAAAAAAAGTTTAACAATGTACTTGGACAAAATTTATGGACATTCAGGCAAAAAATGTCCATCTAGCCCTGTCCAAGAGTTTATGAAACACAGGCAGTAAATAGGAAATTGAAGACAAAAAATGTTCTAATTGTTAGTTTTGGCCATTTCTTTTTGGGGACTTTTTTAAAGTCCCACAGTACCAAAAAAGTCATACAATGTATTCAATGCGCAGACAGATGAACACATGACTGAGGGTATCACATAATACCTCGCCACTTCGTGTGGCAGGGTATAAAAAAGAATCCTGCAAATTTGTTTGGAAAATGACTTATAGTTTTGAAATAGGTGCAGATCAACAAGTATCAGGTGCTCAATAAGTTCAGGTGAATAATACATCCTGAAAGTTCGATTGGAATATGATTCATGGCTTTGAAGGAATTCCGGATTACCAAATTAACAAAAGAGCTTTTTTGGCTCAGTGAACCTCTAAAATCTGTAAATTCAAAATTTCAAATATCAGGTACAAAGCTAGACCAGATGAACAACATATCCCGCAAGTTTGGTTGGAATCTGAATTATAGTTGAGGTGGAGTTGCAGATTCACAAACCAGATTAACAAGAGAGTAATTTTGGCTTTTTAAACCTCTTAAATCTTCTAAGTTTAAGGTACACCAGATGAATCTGACTTCCAGTTTTGAAGGAGTTGTGGCTAAAAAATTTACTTCTGATGCAAGACAACCACGCAACAGGATGGATAGTAATGTGTCGACTCTATTGCTTATAGATTCCTAACATCAGTGCTTTTATCTTCATTAGACATACTCACATACCAAATATGAAATCAAAACCCTGCACCTGATATTTTTCTAAAGTTTTCCAAGATAAAGACTGATAACTCCATAAAAAATAAGTGGACTGGAACTAACTTAAATTTGATCTGTACTTCATTGAGATAGACTCTAAACCAAGTATGACATAAATGCTTGCTATGGATTAGAAAAAAGTGCTGAAAACTGGTATTTTACTACAATTTTCTAAATAAGTCCAATAACTCCATCAAAAATCATAGGACCAGAACGAAACTAGGGCCTGGTCTGAATATCATGGAAGCATACCTACAAACAGAATATAAGTTTAGAAAAAAGATGCAAAAAACTGATGCAGGACTGACAGATAGACAGACGGACAGAGCAGAATTTGGCTATCACTGGAAGGGGGCTTATAAAAGGCATAAAAATGAAGCACCATCATATTTTATTAATTTTCACTAAAGGCCTAAGGGAAGATCAGTTGTATTATTTTAACTGTGTCAACCTCTTGAAATAAAAAAAAATAATTATTCTTACTAATAATTAATAAATATCAATACATTTCTAATGGGTATCCTTTCTGCCTACTAAATGTTATTAATGGTAATAAAAAGTCCCAAAACCTTAGGACTAAACTGTACAAAAAATGCTATTAACCCCTTTGGCCTTTTTTATAGAATGAATAATGAAATACAATACAAAACTTACCCATTCCTTATAAAAAAATTAAATTTTAATTTTATTACTTTAATAAATTTTTAAACTTTCATAAAACTTTTTGCACATCAAAATCAAATATAAATAAATGTAAAAATAGTTTCACAATGTACTACTGCTGTGGGGTTAATGATTCAATGTGTTTTATCCTCTTGCAATACAGCTTTGGATAGAATCTGACTGACAGTTTTCAGGAGTCACAAAAGAGCAAATCAATTAACAAATGAACTATTAAGGCTCAGTGAATCTCTAAAATATGTAAAATCAAAATTTGAGGTATCAGGTGCATAATTAGATCAGAAAAGTTCAATTGGAATTTAACTTACAGTTTTGAAAAATTTCCAGATAAACAAAACTGAATAATCAAAGGTGCTATTTTGCTCAGTGAACCTCTAAAATCTGTAAAATCAATTTTTAGGTATCAGATGCACAACTAGACGTAAAAAACATATCCTGCAAGTTTGGTTGGAATCTGTCTAACAGTTATGATGGAGTTGGTAATTAACAAACCAGATTAACAAATGAGCTATTTAGCCTCCATAAACCTCTAAAATCTGTGAAACCAAATAAGTATCAGGTGCACAACTTCACCATGTGAACATGATATCTTACAATTCAGGTTGGAATCACAACTACACAAGGTGAACAACATATTCTTCAAGTTTGGTTGAAATCAGACTGTTTTGAAGGAGTTGTGGATCAAAAAGACCAACAGATGATGCAGCATAACAATGACGCTGACACAAGACGACCAATCGTAATCCCTATCTGTCCACTCTGCTTACAGCAGGCAGCAAAATGACTTGGTTATTGGAGAACTATACTGAAGAAACATGTCACACGCTAAGGGTTAAATTAGAATATAAAGGCCCATCCCATGGTTAAATTCATAATAACCATAAACCTGCCATGAACTATTTCTTAAATACAGTGTAAAAAAATATTAAGTGTTTTTATCTGAAACTGCAAATAAAGGTACATTATATACAGGGAAACACATATTCTTGATAAATTAGTAAGCAAAACTAAATTTTTGTCATGTTTGTGGTCAGTATTTTTCCATCTATGTATATACATGGTGATAAAACCCAAACCGGACAACACACAAACATTAGTAAAATTCATGTCTCTATACTCACAATCCTACAGGTGGTGTTGTACTGCAGATTGTCAAAAATTATATTCAATGATTATCCCTGAGCAAGTTTTACCAACAGGAAATATTTCATACTAAATATAAGGAATTAAGAGGCTCTCAAGAGCCTGTACTGCTCATCTGGAGAATACCTGACAAACAGTCCAAATAATATCTGTGTTAAAGGATCTCATTTTCTAGTATCTTGACAGACTTTAATGTTTTATGGACCAATGTTAAAATGTGTTCCCTGATGGTGGCCATCTAGAATATACTGTGGATTTGCTGGACACATTTTCCATCTAGGAGGTGTCACCATTTTGGATAGGGTTAACTTCCCAACACATTGTATTAAAGGAATATTGTGACCAAGTTTGGATGGAATTGGTCCAGTGGTTTTAGATATTTGAATGAAAAGTTTACAATTGACTGATGCCTGACCAATGATAGCAAATTCTCATCCTATGTAAAGCACGGTGAGCTAAAGAGAACTAGAGAATGTGTCTATAAGACACGGATGCCCCGCCAATAAATTTATCCCACAGATTTACCCAAGTCAATCATTCATAAAATTAGTTCCCTGTTACAGAATTGTGATGAAATGCAAAAATTAACCAAAGTAATTCAACCATAAAATGTAGGTCATGGACACCCAATTGTTGGTGAAATGTGCAGATCTCTTTTAGATGAATCTTACAGTGAAATATCATGATGCTTCAATACATAGTAGTTGAGAAATAGACTTAAGTGCAAAACTTAACCAAAGTCACTGAAGCATAAAATGTAGGTCAAAGCCACCTAATTGTCAATAAATTGGGTAGTACTCATCAAGGCAATTAATTTGATTTAACATCATTGTCTTATAATGTGTAGTTGTTGAGAAATTGACTTCAATGCAAAATTTAACCAAAGTCACTGAAGCGTAAAATGTAGGTCAAAGTCACCTGATTGTCAATGATTTGGGAAGTACTCTTCAAGGCAATTAATTTGATGAAACATCATTGTCCTATAAAGTGTAATTGTTGAGAAATGGACCATAACACAAAACTTAACCAGAGTCACTAAAGCATGAAATGTAGGTCAAAGAGTCAAACTACCTAGTGAACTCTGCGGTACTATCAAATATCTACCAACTGGCCAACTATTTTTGTTCTACCTCTTACAGTTTCTAAGAAATGTATTTAAATGCAAAACTAAACCAGACGTACGGACGAACGGAAGGACGGACAAGGGTAACACTATATGCCCCTTCCACATTTGTTGGCGGGGCATAAAACAAGAGGCTCTCAAGAGCCTGTATCGCTCACCTGGACCATGGCTGACATAGATAAAAGGCATTTCCAATAGGAAAAACAAAACATAAAATTTAGCAGAATACTTT
>MJUU01026873.1:144672-161490 GCA_002080025.1 Modiolus philippinarum | reverse complement strand
TACAAGCATTGGCACAATTAGCTGTAGACATACAGCCATACTGGGTTGTATACTTCCAAGCATTGGCACAATTAGCTGTAGACATACAGCCATCTTGGGTTGTATACTTACAAGCATTGGCACAATTAGCTGTAGACATACAGCCATCTTGGGTTGTATACTTTCAAACATAGGCACAAATAGCTGTAGACATACAGCCATCTTGGGTTGTATACTTACAAACATAGGCACAATAAGCCGCTAAGTTCTGTTATCCTGAGTTGTATACTTACAAGCATTGGCACAATTAGCTGCTGAAGTCCTGCCATCCTGAGTGGTATACTGATTGGATGCACATTCTTGACATTGTGTTTGTCCAGTTAAAGCCTGGTAAAAATTCCTAGGACATGCTGTACACCTTTGTGTTGTGCTGTCTAAACCATCATAGGAATAATACCCTTGTTGACATGGTGCTGTAAACATAAAACATAAAAAAACACCTTTAATGGTATGACAAACAGCTTGCTGTTGTCTGAGTTCTCTTTAATAAAGACTGTATGTTGAACTTGGGAGATAAGATCCTCAATTTGTAAGATTCAAGCATATTTTCATTTTTTTAATATATTGATTAAATACATTAAATTTGTCATACTACCAACTCCACTATTCTACTCATAATTCATTAACACATCTTTATAATCAATATGACAATTTTTAAAGCAATTTTATCAGTGTATGTTTCTATGGTAGAAAACCTTGTTAAAAGTTACTGTCCTCCTATATTTACATTGTCAAACAAAATGAGTCTATTTTGTACAGAAAAACTTCACCAAAAGTTACTGTTAACATGAAAATTTTAGCATGGGAGTCATTTTTGCTTCATTTGCAGTCTAGAAAAATTATGAAAATTTATCCCACATGAAAAGTTTGGTCTGCAAGTGTCATATTTGAAGCAATGACATCATCATATATACTAGTAAAAGACTTTGGGCATGAGATTAACCTCCTTAAGAAATGTTTGTCCAACAACATTGCAAAAATAGCACCCAACACTCTTTCAAGTACACAATACTTGTTTGAAAACCTATCTTAAAGTTACTGATTAATTAATTACCTACTCTGATAAATAGTGAATGAAAACCGGACTAAAAGTTATTGATATACCTACTAATATAAATACATTTTCAGATAAAAATACTTACACAAACAATCCTCCACAGAAGATTTTCCCACACCTCTAGTTTGTAAACCATTACATGATGTACAGGACAATCCATTAGACGAGTATGTATCTACAGCACATTGGTTACATGTTCCAGCAGAACTAGCTTCTCCAGTTACTGATGTAAATCCTAATGGACAGGATACTTAAAGTAAAAGATATATGGTTATAAATCAATTGTTTTACCAGTTATGACGAAAAATGTTTGTATTTAGAGCATCATTATATTGTATTCAGGTTACAGACAGGGAATATAGCATGCCATACTCTGGATATTTAGTTAAATTACCTCAGGTGAAGCCAAAGGAAATATATAATAAACATGCAGGGTATATGTCACACTATATACCCTATCTGCAACCTAAATTACACTTATATTCCTGTGAACAGCCCTGGAGACATAAAATCTTTTCGCAATTAACTCCTGTTGATTCCTCCATGTAAATTTATGTAATGACATTGTCAATTTCCATGACAAATTATATTACCTGACACTTTTCTGAATATATGTAGACATTCAAGGAATGTCATCCATTAAAAGCAGGCTTACATCTGTAAACTGGAATATAAACTGTTATACAAGTAATGATAAAATGTTGTTTTATCAACAGCTGAATTCAGTTAATAATTAAAGAACCTTAGTGAGCAAGCTCACATACCCCACGCCCTGACATATCAGAAAATCCTCCATTATTAAACTCCAAAAGTATCCTATAAGCAATATTACACATAACAAGAGGCTCTCAATAGCCTGTATTGCTCACCCACCTGGGCCATGGCTGACACAATTAGTCAAAATAATCCAAATGTTTAAGGGTCACAATTTCAAGTTTGTTGATAGACATGGGTCTCTAAAAACACCGCAAAGTACCTCCTTTGTGCACAAAGGACCACAAAGTAGCACAAAGGACCACAAAGGAGCACAAAGGACAACAAAAAGGTATCAAATCAGCACAAAGGACACAAAACTATATTCTTTGTATTTAAATAGCTATATTTTTACCAAAAAACTATTTTGAATTTTATTTTTAGTTGATCTTTAATCAATTTTATCAAACCAAAACCTTATTCGGTAAAGACCCGTTATATGCCACATCGTAATTGAAATAAAATTCTGCTTAGAGCTGGCGTTTATAAAATTGTGAATTTAAGATAATTATCTATTCAAAGATTATAAAATGTTGAATTTGATAATTAAAGGTGTTATTTTTTATTATCAATTAGTACAAAGGTTTTAAAGTTTTCCCCGGAAAAACTGGTTTGCCAATTTAAATTGTTATCTTGGATATTGTGGATATCGAACCCGACAAAAGCCATATTATTCCAGAACACTCCAAAAACATAAAAAAATTAAATTTAGCTTTCTGTACAAAAAGATTAAGAAATATTCATTTAATTAACTTGTTAATTCTATAACTTGTATCGTTCAAGAAAACACCATTCTGTACAAAAAGATTAAGAAATATTCATTTAATTAACTTGTTAATTCTATAACTTGTATCGTTCAAGAAAACGCCATTCATGTCGGAAATATTCATGAAAAATGACGTAAATGAATTAACAATACAATTTTTGTTTGTAAAATATTAATTATTTAATACTTAAAATATAATTTTATGTCCTTTGTGCAGAAATAATATCCTTTTGTGGTCCTTTGTGCTACTTTGTGCTCCTATGTGCACAAAGGAGGTCCTTTGCGGTGTTTTAAGAGATCGGATAGACATTGATGTTATATGATCCAAAATTAAACTATGTTCCCCATTGGCAGCTATTTTTGATGGGGCGTAGACTTACTGTCACCTTCTTGAAGAAGACCATCTAAGCATCATTGTGACTCACTTTGGTTCCAATTGGCCTAGTATTTTCAGAGGAGACCTTTGAATGAATTCCCATGGGGTCCAAGGTTAAACAATGTTCACCGCTGACTGCCATCTTGGATGCTATGCGGACATGCCGGACACATTTTATGAAAGGAACCAAGTAAGGACCATTGTGACACAGTATGATTCCAATTGGCCACATACTTTCAGAGGAGAACATCTTTGAATATGTTTCCCTATAGGATCCAATGTTAAAACCATGTTCCCCACTGGCGGCCATCTTGAATATGATGTGGACTTGGGGAACACATTTTTTAAAAGGGGCCAACTAAGGACCATTGTGACTAAGTTTGGTTTCAATTGGCCAAGTATTTTCAAAGGAGATTTTTGCAATATTGTCCAAGTTTCGTCAAAGTTCCCCACTGGCGGCCATCTTGGATGACGTGCGGACTTGCCGGACACAATTTTTAAAGGGGACCACCCAAGGACTATTGTGAATAAGTTTAGTTCCAATTGCCTCAGTGGTTTCAGAGAAGAAGATCTTTGAATGCTTTACCATAAGGTCCAATGTTAAAACTGTGTTCCCTGCTGGTGGCTATCTTGGATATGATTCAGACTTGCCAGACATTTCTTTTAAAAAGGACCACCTATAAGGACCATTGTGACAAAGTTTGGTTCCAATTGGCCCAGAAGTTTCAGAGGTCTTGGAATATAGGGTCCATTTTTTAGACAAAGATCCAGCTGGCAGCCATCTTGGATGGTGTGTTGACTTGCCCGACACATTTTTAAAGGGGACCACCTAAGGACTATTGTGACCAAGTTTGGTTCCAATATATTAATTGGTCCATGGGTTTCAGAGAAGAAGATGTTTGAATGAAAAGTGTATGACTGACAGACCCAAGACACAGAGATAGCACAAACTCACCATGGCATAGCCAGGTTAGTTATAGATTCCATTCAGATTAGATTAAACTTATTTTATTGTTAAATACTTTTAACAAATGGATTGGATACAAGTTATTACCATTCAGACTATGAAGACAATAAAACTACTACTACAGTATTTAGGAAAGATATTTGAGTTGTAGGCAAACATTTTCCAATGTAGGACACGGTATACATTTCTATACAAAAATTATAAGGAAAGATTATGGAAGTATTTTTGCAAAAAAAATTTTAAAAATTGTACAAAAACACTTTTTTTGCTCTTGATTTTGTAACAAATAATTGTTTTTAATAAAGTGATAGCAGGGAATTACTCTAAAACTTAAAAGAGACAAGAGTGGACCCTAAAAGATGTCTCGCCCGTCCCTGCTTGTCACTAAAACAGTCATGTACTACTCAAGAGCAACCTACAAGCCAAATATTATTACCATACCACTTACAGTTATTAAGAAAATATTCTAATAAAACACTCAATTTTGTTCACTATACCATGAAAATGAGGTCAAGGACAAAAGCCATATGACAGACTGACATGTACTAACCAAGACCAAGCTATATACCAAATATCATTGACCTATGGCTTGTAGTTATCGAGAAACAGATTTAAGCAAAAAAACTTAACCTGGTCACTAGACCATGAAATTGAGGTCAAGGTCAAAAGCCATATGGCAGACAGACATGTACTAATCAAGACCAAGCTATATACCAAATATCATTGACTTCTAGCTTCTAGTTATTGAGAAATGGACTTAAGCAAAAAAACTTAACCTGGTCACTGGACCGCGAAATATAGTTCAAGGTCACATGATTTTGGGTCCGACAGATAGGGTTCGCCGTAAGCTACCTATGGACCAAATATAAAGTTCCTACATCAAAGGCTTCTGTATTAAAACTTGAGTTTACGCCGCCGTCGCCGTCGCCGTCATACTTTGCACGCCTATGTCTCGCTTTCGCGACTTTCGTCGCGGGCGAGACAAAAAGTAAACCAAAGAAGATTTGAAAACAGAATTTAAAGGGAAATAACCAAGGACAAGATGATACTTGCTGTTTTAGCTGAAAATGGTTTAGTCCAATAACTCCCATAAAATAATCCGATCAATAAGGCAGTATAGTATGCACATCTACACTTCATGACCAACAATCCTACCAAATATGAAAGCAATCCATTAAGTGGTTTCAGAGGAGTTGTAGTGACAATATGATACTTGCAGTTTTAGCTGAAAGTAGTCTAAGTCAAATAACTCCCATAAAAATAATCTGATTAATAAGGCAGTACAGTATGCACATCTACACATAATGACCAGCAATCCTATCAAATATGAAAGCACTCCATTTAGCGGTTTCAGAGGAGTTGCAGTGACAAGATGATACTTGACGTTTTAGCTGAAAATAGTCTAGGTCCAATAACTCCCATAAATATAATCCGATCAATAAGGCAGAAAAGTATGCACATCTACACATCATGACAAACAATCCTACCAAATATGAAAGCAATCCATTGAGCGGTTTCAGAGGAGTTGCAGTGACAAGATGATACTTTGGTATTTTAATTGAAAATAGTCTAAGTCCCATAACTCCCACAAAAATTATCCAATCAATAGGGCGATTCAGTGACAACAAAAATGGGCGAAGGACTTGTCAGTCAATTTTTTATGTTTACTTTTTCTTTATCCTCAAGTTTATTTTCATGTATTTCTGACTATGGGGAACAGTCTCCAACATTTGTAAATTTGACTTGTGACTGCGTTTTTTCATATATGACGGCGTGGATAAACATTGAGATGTCCGTCAGCCCACAGGAGTCGGATATTTTATCAATATTTTGTTTCAAGTTAAAATATGAAGCCCCACACATTAAAGCTTTACGAACGTAGTGTGTTCGTTTCACTCACTACGTTCATGAAACTTCAAATATGAAAGCTTCATATTTTAACTAGAAATGAAGTATTGATAAAATTTCCGACTCCTGTGGTCAGCCACCCAAATGATTCAAGTTCAAATGTGGTGGTTACCAGAAAAAGTTTTACTTTTCTGATCTTCGTAGCATTTTGTGTTGAAATCTGATTGTTGACATGTTTGAATACTATGATGTTTCATATTAAACATCACTGAAATATCAAAGTATTTTTCAGAATGTCAACAAACCAGCATTGTCATTGATGTCCATTGAATGTAGAAATACAGAATGGGATCCCGGAAATGAAACTGAATTTCCGTTTTAAAATAAATCGTAATAAAAAATTTACGATTGGTTTACATTGTAGCGGTCTATATATATAGCTAGCAGGCTATTCACATGGAATTATGTTCTGTTCATGATATTGCTGCCATTTTGTTGAAGATTTAATGAACCGGAAGTCTGTATTGGGCCTGGCTGTATTGGCCCAGTAAACCCGTATTGGGCCAGTAAATCCATATTGAGCCAGTAAATCCCTATTGGGCCTGTTTGGCCGTATTTGTCCAGTAAACCTATCTATATTTGCTCTAATCATTTTGTATTGCATAGACAATTTTAATTATATTTTACATAACTATTTAATAATTTGTTTTCTTGTTCACAATACAAGTCGTTTAGTTTCCACTGTTTCATAGCTTGTTTTTTATGTTCATAATACAAGTGCTTCAGTTTCTGCTGATTCATAGTTCCTGTTTTTTCTAGTTAACAGTAAAAGTGTTTTGGTTTTACTGTTTCATAGCCTCCATTTTTTTTTCTGGTTCACAATAAAAGTGCTCCTGCTGGTTCATAGTTTTTTTTTCTCGTTCACAATACAAGTGCTTCAAATATTTTTTTTTTGTTGCTTCACAGCTTCTGTTCTTTTTTTGTTTTTTGTTTTTATTTGTTCAAAATACAAGTGCTTTAGTTTTTACTGGTTAATAGTTAATGGCTTCTTTTTTTTTCTGGTTCACAATACTAGTGCTCCAGAGTTTGATGGTCCATAGCTTGTTTTTTTTCTGGTTCACAATACTAGTGCTCCAGAGTTTGCTGGTCCATAGCTTGTTTTTTTCTGGTTCACAATACTAGTGCTCCAGAGTTTGCTGGTCCATAGCTTGTTTTTTTTCTGGTTCACAATACTAGTGCTCCAGAGTTTGATGGTCCATAGCTTGCTTTTTTTCTGGTTCACAATACTAGTGCTCCAGAGTTTGATGGTCCATAGCTTGTTTTTTTCTGGTTCACAATACTAGTGCTTCAGAGTTTGCTGGTTCATAGCTTGTTTCCTGGTTCACAATACTAGTGCTTCAGAGTTTGCTGGTCCATAGCTTGTTTTTTGGTTCACTATACAAGCGCTTCAGTTTTGTTGCTTATGAGTTTTAGACTGCTGGTTTTTATATAAGTGGCTTTATTTTTGTAGGTTCACATTAGAATTGGTTTTATTTTTTCTAGTTCGCTAAACATCTGTTACAGTTTTCTACAGGTTCACAAGTGCTTTAGTATGTGCTGTTAACAAAAGTCTTTGATATTGAACATTCACATGAGTCAGTTCCTAGTGATTCAAAAGAATTTTCTTTTTTATTTTTTGTTGTTACATGCTTATGTTTTAGTTTGTTTACAAATATTCTAAATATGGCTTTTATGCTTCAAAAGGACTAAAGTTTTTTGATAGTTCATAAGTGATCAACGTTTGTAAGACAATTATGAGAAATGAAGTGGATTGGGCTTCACACTGCTAGTGCTTTAATTTGTAGCATTACTATATTTTGTTTTGGCTTTGTTGTTTTCTCAATTTGTGTTACTGTAAACCGGGAAATTTTCGCGATTTTCACGTTTGAAATGCAAGCGCAAAAATAAAACAGCGCGAATATACTTGTTTATTAGCGCGAATTCAAAACTGTGCAAACTAAAATCCTGTTAATTTACCGCTAAAATAAAGAATGCGCGAAAATTTCTCGGTTTACAGTAAATATGAATTGTTGTAATTTTTTTTTCTCTATTTTTGCTTCAGTATTTGTTTGGCTATTTCTCTATTTTTGCTTCAGTATTTGTTCGGCTATTTCTCTATTTTTGCTTCAGTATTTGTTTGGCTATTTCTCTATTTTTGTTCCAGTATTTGTTTGGCTATTTCTCTATTTTTGCTCCAGTATTTGTTTGGCTATTTCTCTATTTTTACTTCAGTATTTGTTTGGCTATTTCTCTATTTTTGCTTGGGTATTTGTTTGGCTATTTCTCTATTTTTGCTCCAGTATTTGTTTGGCTATTTCTTTATTTTGCTCCAGTATTTGTTTGGCTATTTCTCTATTTTTGCTTTAGTATTTGTTTGGCTATTTCTCTTTTTTTGCTTCAGTATTTTTTTAGCTATTTCTCTATTTTGCTTCAGTATTTGTTTGGCCATACATTGTCTTTTTTGGTATAACAAGAAATTTGGGGCGAGGGTGGAGGGTGTGAAAAAAAAGTTGAAAGGGCCTCTTCTCACATGCTTGGTTACTTACACATGTTATATCAGATAAGGGGATTTTACTTTTAAGGCCACGACAATTTATTCCTGTGTTTAGCGTCAGTGCGCGCATTCAAAATGTTTGATCTTTTAATAAAACAAACAAAGAGATATTTTTTTTTTTAAGTTAAAATGGTAGTTTAATGATCAATTAAGCAGACAACAAGCTTATATTCTATAAAAAAGCTATTAAAAAGGACAGATATAAAATAAATGGGGAAAAGAGTACAATATTGAAAAAATACCACCACTAGATTCAACTAAACTCTCAAAACAGACTTAAAATGAACAATGGTCACATCAAAATGGGTTATTTTTCAAAAAATTCTTGTCTTGTTTATAGATTTGTTATTTGTTTGTTTGCCTCATACCCTCCTTCATTTAAAAAATAAAGTTGACGCCAAACACAGAATTAAATTGGTTTGGCCTAATCGTAGAGACTTAGGGGATTTTACTTTTGATCTTGGAGACTTACAATAACAATCTTGTTCCCTGGTTAATCCTGTCTTTAAACTTCTTGTTCCTGCAGGACACGAGTCACAACTATCTCTGTTTGACGTAGCTAGATAAGTTCCTGCTGGACAAGCAATACACTGTCGTTTTTGATTGGAATAATACCCAAGTGGGCAGTTATCTGAAAAAAAAATCAGTTATATAGGTTTTTGATGATAATATCCTTGTGAGCATTTATATGTGAAAACTAGAGGCTCACATGAGCCTGTATCGCTCACCTGGTGACTGGTTTTATTCATTGTCACCAATAGACCACCCATTCATACTATAAATCAGTTCAGCAGATGTTACATTTTCATTCTTAGATGTGGTACAAACTAAAAATCACAAACTTTGGAAGGGATCACCCAAAGACAATTGTAACCAAGTTTGGTTCCAATTGGCTCAGTAGGTTCAGAGGAGAAGACATTTGAATGCATTTCCCGTAGAGTCCCTATGTTAAACTATGTTCCACGCTGGCAGCCATCTGAACGTAAAAATCACCAACTTTAAAGGGGACCACCCAAGGACTATAGTGACTAAGTTTGGTTCAATTTGGCTTGGTAGTTTCAGAGGAGAAGATATTTGGATGCATTTTCCATAGGGTCTCTATGTTAAACTATGTTCCCTGCTGGCGGCCATCTTGAATGAGGTACGAACATAAAAATCACAAACTTTGAAGGAAAACATCTAAAGACTATTGTAACCAAGTTTGGTTCCAATTGGCTCAGTGGGTTCAGAGGAGAAGACATTTGAATGCATTTCCCATAAGGTCCCTATGTTAAACTGTGCTCCACGCTGGCAGCCAACTTGGATGAGGTACAAACGTAAAAATCACAAACTTTAAAGGGGACCACCCAAGGACTACTGTGACAAAATTTGGTCCCCATTGGCTCAGTGGTTTCAGAGGAGAAGATCTATGAATGCATTTCCCATAGGATCCTATGTTAAACTATCTTCCCCCGCTGACGGCCATCTTGGATGAGATGCGAACCTGCTGGACATATGTAGAAATTGTAGTTCTGGAAACCTCAACACTTTTGCAATTCACATTTAAACTTTATCTCAAACAGTTTTTGAAATAAAAGTAAAAACGTTAAACAAAAGGCTCTCAAGAGCCTGTATCGCTCACCTGGGTCATGGCTGACACAATAAGTCAAAATAATCACAACGTTTAAGTTCTCATTTTCAAATTTGTTTATTGACTGTTTAAACAATGTTCCCCGCTGACTGTCATCTTGGATGCTATGCGGACATACCAGACATGAGGACATTTTATGAAGGGGACCAAGTAAGGACCATTGTGACTAAGTATGATTCCAATTGGCCATGTACTTTCAGAGGAGAAGATCTTTGAATATGTTTCCCAATAGGGTCCAATGTTAAAAACATGTTCCCTCCTGGCGGCCATCTAGGATATGATGTGGACTTGCTGAACACATTTTTTGAAAAGGGGCCACCTAAGGACCATTGTGACTAAGTTTGGTTCCAACTGGCCCGGTATTTTCAGAGGAGAAGATTATTGCAATATTGTCCAATTTTGGACAAAGTTCCCACTGGCGCAGTGGTTTCAGAGAAGATCTTTGAATGCTTTCCCATAGGGTCCAATGTTAAACCGCATTCCTGCTGTTGGCCATCTTGGATATGATACAGACTTGCCAGACTTTTTTTTTAAAAAGGGGCCACCTAAGGACCATTGTGCCCAAGTTTGGTTCCAATTGGCCCAGCGGTTTCAGAGAAGAAGATGTCTGAATGACAAGTTTACAATGTGCGGACCAATGACACAGTGATGGCAAGAAGATCACCATGGCATAGCCATGCAAGTCAGTTATATTTATCTGAGAGAGATATTTGCATGGTAGGCAAACTAAGATTTGTAAGACACAATATACAATTATTATTAAATTGTGAAATAAGTATAGTTTATGAAAGCATTTTTGCAAAAAAATGTAAAAATTTGTACAAAAACACTTTTTTGCTCTTGATTATGTAACAAATAATTATTTTTAATAAAGTGATAGCAGGGAATTTCTCTAAAACTTTAAAGAGAAAAGTAAACCAAAGAAGATTTAAAAAAAAGAATTCAAAGGGAAATAACCCATAACCATATGGCATTGAAAAAAAAAAATTGGGGTGAAAAAGAGTTAATAACTACAACACATGCAGTTGGATTTTCTTCAAAATTTCAGAGTATGTAGATCTTGATATGATAAACATTTTTGCAATTTACACTTCATCTGTTACAGTTTTTTGAAATAAAAAATATAAAATGCATAAATTTTGAAAATTTTACGGAAAAAGGGCTGTAACTCTGATTCCGGTTTTCCGATGTCTTCAAAATTGCAGGGGAGATAGATCTCGTCATTCAGAACAATTTTACCACCATGTCAGATTTTTTATATCTGCAACGGTTTTTGAGTTATTTGCCAAAAACAGAAATTTACCCCTATGTTCTATTTTTAGTAACAGCGGCCATGTTGTTTGGTCCTCGGACTAACCGAACATATTTTTTAAACTACATACCCTGGTGATGACCCAGGCCAAGTTTGGATTAAATTGGCCCAGTGGTTTCAAAGGAGATTTTTGAAAAAAAGTTTACGACGGACAGACGACAGACGACGGACGACGGACGCCAAGTGATGGCAAAAGCTCACCCTGGCATAGCCAGGTGAGCTAAAAATTGTGAAAATTCAAAGAAAAAGCGGCATTACTTCTACGTGGGTTGTAAGATTTTCTTAAAAATTGCAGGACATGTAGATCTTACTATGGTGACCATATTTGTTATACAAACTTCACTTCTATCTTCTACCATTTTCAATATATAAGACTAAAAGTAACGAAAAACTGAAAATTTTACGGAAAAGGGGCAATAACTCCAAGAAGGGTAAACAGATATTCTCCAAAATTGCAGGGCAGGTAGATCTCATCATGCTGATAATTTTTACTCGTGTCAGAATTTTGATATCTGTAATGGTTTTGGAGTAATTTGCAAAAAACAGCAATTTACCCCTATGTTCTATTTTTAGTAACAGAAGCCACATTGTTTGGTCTCAGACATAAAAATCACAAACTTGAAAGAGCATACACTGGTGATGATTCAGGCCAAGTTTGGATAGTATTGGCCCAGTAGTTTCAGAGGAGAAGATCTTTGAATAAAAGTTAAGGGACGGACGGACGACGGACGCTGAGTGATGGCAAAAGCTCACATGGCCTTTGGACAGGTGAGCTAAAAATGTTTTCCTTTCTCAAAAATTTGACATTTATCAAAAAAACAAACTGTTATTCAGTTTTTGATTGGAATCATACCAAAGTTGGCATTTATTTGTGAATAAGAACAATACTAATAACCAATCATGCCAGTTTCATCTAACTCAGTATGAATTAGAAGTGACATACTTGAACAGTTATATTATATACATGCATTCTAGAATTGTCCAATTTTGTGAGGCGCAGAATAGTTAAGGTGTCTCAGTGGTATTATTCCACCATTTTTGTCTCATACTTGTTCATGAAGGTTTCATTCATTAAGAAATTAAACAAAATAGTTATTTAAAATGTAAAGAAAGTTCCAAAGTATTTAAATTTTTTATTTCTTATCTCTTTTACAACATTTTCATTACAAAAACGTAAACTTAAACACATGAGCTTTGAATCTGTTGCTGGATTTTCAGAACACATAAATTATGCAAGGGAGATAATTTGATAAAAGAATTTAACATAGATATCACTAGAGAAATTAACATTTCGCAATTTATCAGTGACCCCTTATTTTTATTTTGTATATGTAAACTATATAATGATTTCAAAACACATGCAAAGTATGAACATAATCTATAATAGATTTTTCAAGCTATCCTCCAATATAATCATCTTCCCTATCTTTTCTATGTAAAATCCTGAAATTTTCAATTGAAATGCACAGTGACCCCAAAATTTTATTTTACATTTTGAACAATAATACAATTATGTTTCTACACAGAAAATTTCCCAAAATTCTATAATAGGAAATTAATACCATGCAGACACCTTAATTGCTTTTTTAGATTTTAAATACAGTTGAACTTTGAACACCCAGGGGACTGATGAAAACAATTTGGGCTAGAGGGATGTTTGAGCTATCAGGGTCCATCTATGTTTAAACTTGAACAAAGGGACAATAAAAAGAGTTCTAGACATTTGTGGTATTTGATTTATTGCAGTTTTAAACATCAATAGAGGGCTATTTTTTAGTCAGCATTTTCATCTATATATTTCACCTAAAATTTGGTATGTTATAGTTGCAGTACAAACACTATAAAAGCACAATGACTTGACATAAACACAATATAACTATTCAGCATGAAACAGTAAAACTGCTGGCCAAAGCCTTGCCTTTCTTATCAACAACATGTATTTCTAGACTTGTGTAGTGTAATGTAGATCATAGAAATACTTATAAATTTTGTACTTACAAAGGATAGTATTATTAAGGTGGAATGGGGGTCTAAAAACTGTCATATGGAATTTTCTGATATTTTCAGCAATAAGAGCATACATAAAACAAAATTAAATGGGGTCACTTGCCATTGAAGTATGAAATCTGTCATGTAAGAGTCAGCTATTTTGGTTAAAATGAAAGGAAAATTAGCAAATTTTACAAAATTTAAACTTATTTTAATTAGAATTTGGTTTTTATTGGGTCCGTGTTGTTCAATTTTGTATCACTATCTGTGCATGTCTTCATTTTCTTTCCTGTGCCGTGCTCATGTTATGTCTTCGTTTCTTCGTTTTTCCGACGTTGCCATTGTCCTTGGATTGTTCTTTTCAGACTGAAGGTTCGGTTCTCACTTACTTTACTACCACTGGGTCAATGCCTCTGCTGGTGGACAATTTGTCCCCGAGGGCATCAACCCAGTAGCTTATTTTACTTAAGCATGAAATTGAGAAACAACAAGACCATACTGGCTGGGGCGTCCCCCAGTATAAAAAAGCACCAACCTGATGATATCATGGACACAGTATCATCTTGTAAGGCAGGTGTCTAGCCAAACAAAGTCAATACTACCATTTCATATGTAGGAGCTAATGACCCACGTTTCAAGTATAAAAATTCTGATCTCAAGCCACAAGTTCATCCATGCTCCGTTCACTTATTTGACATCTTAAATTATAATGATGATGAACAGCATTGTACTATCTCAAAATGCAAGATTAAAAACTGTAAAACATGTGAAATTTTGATAACAGATATGTTCTTCACTAGTAATTTGACAAAAAAGACGTATCATACTAGAAGCTATGACGATCTTAATTGCGCTTCTAAAAATCTAGTCTACAGTATAGAATGCAATTTATGTGGCCTTATTTATGTAGGTGAAACTAAGGGAAGACTGAATGAACACATGAACGGACATAGATCGGGAATCAACACCATGAAATTTCCTACTGTTTACCAACATTTTAATCAACCTGATCATTCCATTCTCTCCATGAAAGTAGGCATTCTAGAAAAAATATATCATCCTTCTAACAATCCCAACCTAAGTTCACCTCTTTGTAGACAAAAAGAAGAATACTGGATACGTAAATTAGGAACGGCAATACTGTATGGTTGTAACGACAAAATTGACAGTATTGGTAATCTATCCAGCCCTAGGTGTAATGATATAAATGTGATGCACATTTTTTACAACAATCCTAGACAAAAACGAAGTCATGGCCATCGCCATTATACATCACCAACACTTCATGATGTAACTATACAGGGCCTACTTCCTTTCGTTTGTAAACCCTTAGGATTGCATCACATTCGCACAAAACTGTACTCTTTACCACTAACAAAATTGAATTCTTTATATAAAAAATCTTTAGAACATACATGTGTTAAGTCTCTGGAGCCAATGCAGGAGATAGCCTTGATTTTCAAGAAGATTAGCCATTTTTTCAGGTAAAATCAGGGAGATTTTTTATGGCCATATTTCCAACATATAATATATATATTGCCAGGGATTAAGTTATGATTTTAAGACCATTAGTCACTTTTGCGTATCAATTTCGCAGGGCAATGTGTACTATGGAGATTTTATTTTTATGATTTATAATTTTTTTGTATTTGTTTTGTTTTGTTTTTTTTTTTATCATGGTTCCAGATTCAGATATATAGGGTCAATCATGTGTTAACTATGAAGTAAATGCCATATTTGATAAGAAGTGAATTCCTTCTATCATTAATTTTTTTTTTTTTCTTGGGAGGGGACTTAATTTTGAAGGTAACAAGTAACAATCTAAGCCAAAGAAGGGAACTAAATTCAAGTTTGGGGCTTATCTCGCCCTTTATTTAAAAACAACTTTCAATTCAACTCTAGTCTGTATCTTTCAGCTATTTCATTAATCTTCTTAGTAACTCCTTTGTTGTGAAATTTGTTCTCAGGGGCTCTGATGTCTGGCCATCCCTGTACTGACTTTTCAATGTACTCGAAGAAAGAATGGTCGTCTTCCTTTCTGACTATCTTATACAACTTTTTGGTTTCTTCCCAGACAAGTAAGTACACGGCGATGTTCTGCCTAGTTCTCTGTTTGAAGATGAACGTACTTTGGGCCATGTCTATCGCAAATTGCTCACTGAAATAACATGCCTTATTGTTTGAATCACAAGCGATAAACATGCCACCGTCAATTGAGTGAATGGCAGATCCGCACTACCCGTTACCCGGAGAGATACTCGTCGTTCTGCAAGTTATTGAGGAACAACCATATACCGACTGGACACTTACCAGAAGGAAAGGCCTTTACAACTTGCAGATAAGATGGCGTCCTCCGATACAAGCCCGGATGTACAACAATGACAGTACAAGCAAACAGAAGCCACGGAAGAAGACTTCCAAATCAAGAGCTGACAGGAACAACCGTCGACTCAAAGCCTTCCTGGAACGCAAGTTACAGGAAAAGGAGACTGGTGTATCCGCTCCACCCACCCCACAACATGAACCACTGGAGGCAGCCGTACAGCCAGAAATAATTGAAGAAGATGACGATACTGGAACCTCAGAATCCGACTCCGATTCAACTTTTTCTTCGGAAGATGGCAGCCACACCACTAAGGAAATGGAGATCCAGGAAACCACACCCGATCACCAGAGTCCTGAGAGACCGAAACAGGAGATGACTCCGACGACAGCACCAAGCACCGAGGAATGGAAGACTGTGTATAGTAGAACGGTCCCACCCGCCTCCAAGGGTGCCGAGGGTCACTCTTCTACATTCTTGCCAGCACAAACCGAGAAAGTGTACCTTCTATCATTAATCTGGAAATGAGATAATGATGTTGGCAGTCAACTGGGCATTTTAAATTTGTATATCTTAGTTTTACTTTCTATAAATATGTTATTTCAAAGAAATTATTTTGCAAAATATCAAACAAATGTTGTTTACAAACACTTTTTTTTTATCTAAAATAGTGGTAAAATAAAAATTCTGGAATATAAATTAAACACATATCAGCAAAAGTTCAATTCTAAAAAATAAATCCATGAAACTGGAAAGACAATTTTAAAAGGGAAATAACCCAACTCTTAAAAAAAACGTGATCTGTTTAAAAAAAATCAATGCATTCAAAGGGAAAGTTTGACCTGTTAATTATGAAAAATTTGCTAAAAGAAAGATTTTAATGTTCAAAGAATTAATAATCTTAAACAACTGATAGGTTATTGTTATACAGGTAAGCAGGTTTCTTTCTGATTGACCGGTAATTAGTGATACCATGCCTGGGAACACAGGTAAACAAATCACCGATGAGTTGACCTAATCCTTTAATTAGCATTACAGGTGTAATTAAAGTGTCAGTATGGACAGTTAGATTACAGTGATAAAGATTATGAGCGACATGTGACTTTAGGCTAATGATATCACTTGGGAATTTTCCTAAATGGCGATTTCGTACACATTTTTTTTT
>MJUU01026873.1:114871-125389 GCA_002080025.1 Modiolus philippinarum | reverse complement strand
AATGAAATGCAACGTTGCGGGAAATATCACGCAGAAATTTAACCAACGTGTGGATTAAAAATTATACGTATTTTTAACCAACTGGATTAACACGCTAAGAATTGGAGAAATAAAGATAACCTTCACACACCAGTTAAACGCATACATAAAATATTTCCGTTGGCCTTTGCTGATGCCGATACCAAGTCCGGCTATCACGAGTTCATATTGTTGTTTGCGTTTGTCTCTTTAATGTTTTTGTTGGTTTTTTTCTCGTGCAGTTCCTTGATACATTGTGACAGGTTACTGTGTTTTTCGGGCATTGTAGGTGTTTCCTGTTATCCTTTTTATTCAACTTTTTCGTTATTAGCATGTAGCGAATTCTCTTACCAAGTTTGATTTTATAATCTTTTTGATATTTATTGATTGAATATTTATATAAAAGATATGCTGATATCAATAATTTTTACAGACATATTATACAATTACAATGACACGTACCCTAATAATTGAAAATTAGATGGCTCAATTGTTTTTGATGGTATGTTGAAACACTATTGAAAATAAATGATCTTATATTTCCATAAATAAACATCAAGAGGAAAAATTTTTCCTCAAAATAGCAATCTAGATATAGAGGTTATGTTACCTAAAAATAATTTCCGAAAAAAGAGCAAAAGACTCAAGGTTAACGTGACGACTGAACCCTGCTATGCTTTAAAAAAACTTTCGTCAACTTTTACCTGATTTAGCGGACTGATTAAATGAAATATAGTCTCCAGGCATCATTTCACAGGAAATTTAAGCACCGTTGCAAGGAAGAGCTATCAGAGTTGTACTTAAGAAAGGAAATTGTCCTTCTCAATTAAATCAGCAAAAGCCAGAGAACAATGCCTTTAGAAAGTGAGCTGTTTTCTCAAGAATATCTGGTGGTATCTCAGAATCAAGGATGAAACAAAGGAAAGTTTAGGGTGACTCGAAAAATATATAACCATTTGAGAGGTTCGGTAAAGAATGCATCTAAAATTTTGATAGATGTTCACATTTCATTGAACATACGCCATTCTTTTGGTGTTATTTGACAAACAGGGAAGTGGGTTCATTGCCTGAAATCGATGAAAAATATGAAGTGGATTTAATGTTTTAAGCTCAATTTTGTATCGAGCTGTAGTAGAGCAATGCTTAAATTCGCCGTGAACTATTGCCCAAACACAAGTCTAAAAAAGTTGTTTGATTGAAAATAAAACTGACATTTCGATAACGAATATGGTTAAGTCAGTTACCAGAGTTTTTAATTTTTTCGAAGAGTTCGATGATTAAATGAATTTGGAAAACAATTTTCTGTTATAAAAACCGCAATGACATAAGTGACTTGCAGGTGTAACATTGGACATCTAATTCAGAGAAGATGTCGACTGTCTCTTTAACATGTACCCGACTGAACAAGATAAAGGTGACATCTGTGGGTATTATTTCGGTAGGTTTGTTGTCTTATAAATTCGTATATTTATAGATTATTGCATGTCATTTTTTTATATCACACCCTTTATCAGCACAAGGTCGTAATATCAGCCGGAGAGCCGTCAGGATCGAGGGATGATTTTATGACCAAGGGCTGATGAAGGTTGTGATATGAAAAATGAAAAACAGCCAATCAAAGATTGCGATCCCCCCGCTACCCCTTTTTGGACCCCCTCCCCTTGTAAAAAAAGACAAATGTTTTTGAAACTAAATTAATCATCGTAACTGTAAAACACCAAAAAGACATGGTTGCTAGGTAGAATTCCAAAAAATAATAGGTCTTTGAGAGTTTCACGAACTTTACCAAAATTAGAATCAAAGATTTTTGCAACCTGGCGGTTGAAAATCATCATTTTTACAGTAAGAAATTGAAAGAGATATGGTTGCTAGGTAGAATTCCAAAAAATAATGAGTCTTTGAGAGTTTCAGGAAATTTACCAAACAGAATCAAAAATTTTTGCAATCTGACAACGGAAAATGATCACTGATACTATAAGGCATCAAAAAAGATATGGTTGCTAGGTGAAATTCCAAAAAGAAATCCGTCTTTGTGAGTTTCAGAAAATTTACCAAAATTAGAATCAGTCTTTTGCACTCTGATTATTGAAAATGATCTGCAGTACTGTAAGGAATTGAAAAAGATATGGTTGCTAGTTAGAATTCCCCAAAAATAGTAGGTCTTTGAGAGTTTCAGGAAATTTACCATAATTAGAATCAAAGATTTTTGCAATCTGACTATTGAAAATCATCATTGAAACTATAAGGCATCAAAAAAGATATGGTTGCTAGGGAAAATTCCAAAAAGTAATTGGTCTTTGAGAGTTTCAGGAAATTTACCAAAATTAGAATCATTGATTCTTGCAACCTGACATTCATCCTTATTACTCTAAATAATTGAAAAAGATATGGTTGCTAGGTAGAATTCCAAAAAAATAATGGGTCTTTGAGAGTTTCAGGAACTTTACCAAAATTAGAATAAAAGTTTTTTGCAATCCGACCATTGAAAATGATTATTAAATCTAAAAGACAGCAAAAAAGACATGGTTGCAAGGTAAAATTCCCAAAAATAATGGGTCTTTGAGAGTTTCAGGAAATTTACCAAAATTAGAATCAAAGATTCAACCTGACAGTTGAAATTCATCATTATAACTCTAAATAATTAAAAAGATATGGTTGCTAGGTAGAATTCCATAAAATAATGGGTCTCTGAGAGTTTCAGGAACTTTACCAAAATTAGAATCAAGATTTTTTGCAATCTGACTATTGAAAATGATAGTTAAAACTATAAGGCATCAAAAATGATATGGTTGCTAGGTAAAATTCCAAAAAAATAATTGGTCTTTGAGAGTTTCAGGAAATTTACCAAAATTAGAATAATATTTTTGGAATCCTAGTGTTCATACTAGCTGATGACATTAAAATATTGCTTAATTATAAAACTTCATGTTGAAATTTCAAAACTATTAGTCTTTGACATTTTCAGGAAATTTACCAAATTTGGCAACGGGGTCTAAATTCGAAAAGCTTAGAACGTATTCAAAGAGCAATTCCAATAATTCCTCATGAAAATATAAACCACAAAATCGAAATTATACATAGAGTTCCAGTCGTTCTGATGAGTACTAATTGTTTAACATTTTTTGGCCCCTTAAGGGCATGCCCCCAGGGGTCATACCAAAAGTCCGCTATCATCAGTAAATGAGATGCATATAATCGAACTTGCATACAAAGTTTCAGCTTCCAAACGTGAATACTTCAGAAGATTTCGCTTATTACTGGATATCTCGAAATACATTTTTGCTCATTTTTCCGCCCTGAGGGCAAATTTCAAAATTCCGAAACCTTCGGCACAGACAACTTTTATAGTGTTACTTATACCCTTATTACAAGGTTCCTGCGATTTAAGGTGTAAATGGAGTTCCAGCGGAATCGATTTTTTCGTTTTTTGAACCCCTTGAGGCCATGCCCTGAGGGGTCATACCAAAGTTCCGACACCCTCTGTGAAGTTGCTACATAATATGTGAGTCCATATCCGAGTTTCAACTTTCTAGCCCAAATGGCCTTGGAAATTTCTTCAATTATTGGATATCGCGAAAATTCGTTTTCGCCAATAATTTGCCCCTAGGGCGTTTGACCTAAATTCCGAATCCACAGTGCGCTACTTCTGATCATACTCTAGTATGGTGCCGAGTTTCAAATTTGTATCTCTTATAGTTCCAGACCTATCGGGGAGCATTACAAACGCACGTACGTACGTACGTACGTACGTACATACGGACGGACTGCATTACATAATCCCAACCGCTTTCGTTCGCTAAGCGGGGGGATATTGAATTGTAATGATGTTATTATTATATACTTCAACTGTATAGAAATTTTTCAGCTGAAACATATCTTAATGCTTATAAATGCAGTATAAGTATTTTGTTATTGTACTTTATTTGATTTAAGTATATCGTGTGCAATGTTTATCGTTTTTACGGAAATACACGAACTTGCGTGTGATAAAGCGGATAGGCATGCGATAAATTTTATAATTGAATTTAGAGGTAAATATGCCCATTTTGTTATACTGCTATGACTTATCATTAATTCCTTTTCAGTTTGGGAACTTCTGACATAACACTTTCTTATCTTCTATTAAATTTGAAAATACAGGTGAAAATGTAATTCCTTTTTGACAAATGAAATTACTTTAAACAAATGAAAATCAAATATATAACGGAATAACTAACTGCTGACCAACAGTAGTTACCGTACAATAGTAAAGTAAATAACAACAGCACCGTCAATCCAAAACGAATATTCCAAAGACAAGGAAACATCAGAAAAACAGAGCAACAAAGACAGAAAACGAGCATGTATCAACATGTGCAAATGGTGTATCCTATAGGTATTATCTTGCCTAAAATGACTAAATTCAACAAGTATATTTTAGTGAAAAATCAAAATCCAAGTAGTATGCACATCTTCAATATATGCACAATCAATTTGCAAAATAATAATTTTTTCGCTTAAAAATGAATAAGTTCAACGATTCATATTTTTGTGAACAATTAGCAAAAATGAAAATCCAATTAACATGCACATCTTTGATATTTACCCAATCAATCTGCAAATAAAAGTTTCCTATCTTAAAAACTGTAGGAGGAGTTATCCGGACAAATGATGCATCCTATATGCAACATGATGCAATATAATGCATAAAAATGACAAAGTTCAACGATATGTAGTATACTGAAAAATTATCAAAATTCAAAATCAAAGTAGCATGCACATCTTTAATATGTGCACAATCAACCTGCAAAAAAAAAAATTCCTATCTTAAAATGTAGGATGAGTTATCCGGACAAATGGTGTACCCTTTATGCAATCTAATGCGTAAAAATGACAAAGTTCAACAAAGTGTAGTATTCTGAAAAATTATCCAAAATCAAAATCCAAGTACCATGCACATCTTTTATATGTGCAAAATCAATCTGCAAAATAAAAACTTCCTATCTTGAAAACTGTATGAGGAGTTATCCGGACAAACGATGTACCCTATATGCAATATTAAGCGTAAAAATGACAAAGTTCAACAATGTGTAGTTTTCTGAAAAATTATCCAAAATCAAAACCCAAGTACCTTGCACATCTTAGATATGTGCACAACCAACCTGCAAAATAAAAACATCCTATATTAAAAACTATAGGAGGAGTTATCCGGACAAATAGTGTACCCACTTGCTGACAGACGGACGGATTGACGTACGGACGGACTGACGGACCAGTCAAAACTATATACCCTCCGCAACTTCGTTGCTTGGCGTATAAAAATAACCTACCAGACATGACAGTCAATTGTAAGGTCAAAATGTTCGGTCAATTGGGGAAAATAATTAAGACCTATAGTTTGATATCTATTAAAAATGATACAAAAAATTAATGCACAAGTTCAATAGAATAAAAAAAGATAACAGGAAACACCTACAATGGCCGAAAAACGTAGCCTAATGCCACAAAGTAAATAGGGACTGCACAAGAAAAAAAAACATGTCAAACATGTTCAAAATATGGTGATCTGATCAAAGCTTGTATTTTATTGGCTTACAGGTTAAAGACGATAAATGTCAAAAAATTCTACATGTATATTCTTTTTTCGATTAACACAAAGTTTTTACGGTAATCCAGTTTGAGTGTTTTCATATATCAACATGTACAAATATTCAGATGAAATTAATATTGTCTTTTCGATCATATTTATGCTTACTTTACCTCATATTTTATGAAAGGATATGGAGTAAATGAACAAGAGACCATAACACATATGTTTTCTCGAAATGCAATTAATTTTAATGAGCTGTATGGCCATCTCGGAAATAAATTCCTCATCAGCAGCACTAGAACCCAACATAGGAAATCCACAATTTCAATAAATGTTTAAAATGCAAATACCCAAACGAAATCCGAATAATAAGTAATATCAAATATAGCTAAGGACAAAACTACGATGGCGGGAGATAAACCTTAGGTTTTAGAATTTACATAAATTTTACAGAGTAATAAATTAAGTTTACTCATGAGATATAATCTCATGTACAAGTACACCACATCTAAGAAAAGTAAAGAGCATACATCTCAAAAACGGGGTATTGCTCTACCAACTCCACACTACATTAAAAGTCAGACTACTGTATTAAATATTTTATGAAAGGATGTCGAGTAAATGGACATAAGACCTTGCATTTTAGTCACCAACAGTCGATATAAGATATACTCTTGGCCTTATACTAAATGTATAACCTTATACTAAAAGTATAGATACTTGAAATTTGGAGATCAAATTTTGAGTAGAAGTTCATTTTTTTCATTTGATTTCACTGAAGAGACACAAGTTGTCGAAATGGCTATATGCTGCAGAAACTGAATTCACGTTAATGAAATTAATACCAAGGGATAAAGAAATACACTTACAAGGCATACAGTTCTGTCCAGGGACTTAAAGGACTGTCTATATCTCTTGTATATTCCCATGTTTCGTTTGTCAGCTTTGGCCCACTATGGCGTGACTGCCAGAGGCTAACAATAACACAAACTAAACCCCCAACACATATTGATGTCAAGTTTCCAATTAACATTGGCAATTCCTTTCCTGAAAAGAAACAGTTTATATAAAATTAAGACAGTTTACGCGAAACAACAGAATATTAAAGCGTATGGAAATAGAGATCACTTAATATTGCTCGTTCAGTGAAATTTTAATAACATGTGGTAATATCAAAATACCGAAGTTATTGTTAATTTTGTTTCTGCATATGACCATTTTGACATCTTCAGGGTAGATCAAATAAATACCTCGGAAGATCATTAACCAAAATTTGAAAAAAGACAATTTACCGAAAACGATCTAAATGAAAAATCATAATTTGCTTAGTACAGAGCTATGCAAGAGGGAGATAGATGTTTTTGAATAAAATTATTTTCTGGTTTGAAAGCTAATGAAGTAGGCGTCATTCAAAAAGTCTTGATTTATTCATAGCCTATTAATTTAATCCATACGCACCGGTATTTGTAAGAAAATCTGACAGTCCATTTTCATATAAAGAAGCTACAGTCAACCATGCTATTAGGGCCGTTAAGGTGCCGCTTATACTGCCAGCCACCATGCCGTCTCCAGTAAGTCTCTCCCATGACATACACAGTATGATTGGAATAACAGCTGAACCAATCAGAATGCCCATAAAGAGATATAACCATGATAAACTAAGCTACAAAATAAATATGAAAAGCAATTTTATCCTTTCTGTAAATAATTGCATTTGAAAATAGCAGCTGATACCATAGCATCCTTTTGTTTTATATCTAAATTTAACTTTTTCTATTTATTCTCTGCCATAATATCTTTTGCTTTTTTATTCGTGAAAATTTCATGATGTAGATTCCAATCTAATAAAAACGGCCAAACATTGCTCAATTACTTTCTCTTAATTATAAATATAAGGAATATTTACATTAGATCTATACCAATGAGCTCGAAATTAAAGAAACTACAGAAACATCCACTTCAGCTTCGTACCTAGATCTATTGTTGTTAATTGGCGACGATGACGTTTGAAATAAAGCAATATGACAATCGTGATGATTTTAACTTCCCAGTTTTGAACTTTGCTTTTCTTATCAGCAATATACCTACCTCTCAGGCACATGGAGTGATCATTTCAAAGTTAATTTGTTACTGTGGAACATGTAGTTTGAAAAGTTCTTTTTTAATAGAGCAAAAACATTGTCCCAACATCTGAAGAGTAAGGGATTTGTTCAGCCTATGTTATTTTTCATCCCTCAAGAAATTCTATGTCTGTCAGCTTTTTTTTGGGCGATTTCGTAAAAAAAATTATTTATTTTCATGAAAATCTCGAAGAAATTATTTATTTTCAAAGTTGTCACATCAAAGTATTTATTTACATTTGAACATTCTTAAAATCATAATCAAACTTTTTATCTTCATGGCAAGAAGGATTAGAATATTTATTTTCATGACAAGTAGGATAAAAATATTTATTCATTTTCACTGGCACCAGGATTAAATGGATTATTTACAAAATCGCCCAAGACCCTCCCCCCCCCCTTCTAAATATCAAATGGTCACCTTACATCACTGAAAGGTAAGACGCGTCAGTGTCCCAGTTAAAACATACATTTTCATCTAGATTCTCGTTTTCCCGGATTTGACTTTATTCTAGATTTACACACTGACAGTGTCACGGGTGTTTTCGATAGATCAAGACAAGCATACCCTTCCGTAGCACCTTATGTCGGTCTTGATTTTATCGTAGAACACAGTGTGAGTGAAATGGTTTTGAATATTGTGTATTTATTTCTGTGTCTTGAAGCTGTCTTAAGTCGTTGTTTTTGTAATCTTGTTTCAGACATGTCTTTGGACATTGATTTTTGTAACTACCCGTCCTTTGTTCCTTCGGTATTCTACTGATGTTGTTTTTATGCGTCGCTCCTGCTTTATTCTAGGGAAAAAGTTTTGAAAGCCTAGATTTTTTCATCTCTGTGTCTTACGAAGGCCCAATGGGTTTCTGAATACTTCTATGTAATCTGCGAGCAATTCTTAATTTACGCTTATGAATCAAAGAAGTTTTCTATTACGAAAACCATATTTCACGTGATTGGAATGTGAATTTCACTTAGAGTCATAAATGGACCCCGAAAGATATTAAAACAGTTTTCCAAAATAATCTCTGGTTCAAAGGATTTGAACAATGAAGGTCTAAATGTGTCATATCTTGTCTGAAGGGGAAACACAAAATCAATACGATATTCTTTCATGTGGATAACAATAAACTAGTAAACCTCGTATTGAGAAATTACCTTTCGCTCGGTTCGGTAACTTCTATTTATCTCATGGCTTATGAAATAAGCAATGAAGGAATATGGAGTAAGTGTACATGAGACAAAGTCTCTACAAATACATGGTAAAACAAAGCAATGGAGGAACGGTTTTATTGTTGTTCTTCATCTTGAAGTAATTCTCTACAAACTCATTTTTTTCTTCTCGTAAACCTCATTTTAGATTTAAATCCGGTTTATTAATGTTCTTCATGTGACTACTCCAATGTCTAGTTTAAAGCCTATGCATATTATTCTTACCATTAGACGGTCACAAAAAAGTAAGATTTTCATTACGTGGTTTCAAACTGACTGCCAACAACAGTTACACATAATTAAATTTACAAAAATTTTGCATGATATTTTTGACATTTGAATATTGAATATTCAATGCAAAATGTGAATATATTTATGTTTTAACCACATACAGATCTAAGCTTAAGAGTTTCACTAAAGAATATTTAAACTAGAGGTCCAGAAACTGAGCCTGTATCGCTCACCTGACAAAATGCTTCTATGCCATGAATGACCAAAAATGATATTTTTCCAATTGGGTCTATTGTTAACTATTTTCACTATGGGGACCCATGTTTTTGTCAGTTACTATTGAAATGAGTTATCTTTGCAAAAGACCTTATAAACATCATTCTAATACAGATAAGTTCCAATTGCTTCAATAGTTTCAGAGCAGATAATGAAAAGAATGTTTTTCCCTCTGGCTCCAATGTTAAACTATGTATTGCGCTGGCAGCTATGCTTTTGGTTGAATCGAAATGAAATGAGCAATCTTTGTAAAGGACCTTAAGTACACCATTCCTTTAAAGTTTTATTCAATTTGCTTCAGTGGTTTCTGAGGAGAAGATGAAAATTGATTTTCCCATAGGGTCCTATGGTAAGCGAAGTTCAGCACTGGCGGCCATGTTTTTAATCGGATCGGAATGAAATGAGAAATCTTTGTACACGACCTTTAGTACAACATTCCTGTAAAGTTTGGTTGAATTGGCATTAGTTGTTTTTGATAAGAAGGTGAAAATGTGATTTTTTACTATAGGGTCCTATGTTAAACAGAAGTTCCGCGCTAGCAGCCACACTTTTGTCAGATTTGAATGAAATTAGCAATTTTTGTAAAGAACCATCTAAACATCATCCCTATAAAGTTTGGTTGTATTTGCTTCAGTCGTTTCAGAAGAGAAGATGACAATGTGATTTTTCCAATAGGGTCCTATGTTAAACCAAGTTCCGTGCTTGTGGCCCTGTTTTTTGTCGGATCAAAACGAAATGAACCACCTTTGGAGAGGACCTTCCACACATCATTCCTGTAAAGTTTTGTTGAATTTGCTTCAGTGGTTTCTGAGGAGAAGATCAAAATGTGATTTTTCCAATAGGGTCCTATTTCAAACCTAAGATCAGCGCTAGCGGCCATGTTTTTAATCGGATCGAAACGAATGAGCATTCTTTGTAAAAGACCTTTAGTGCATCATTCCTGTAAAAATTGGTTGATTTTGCTTCAGTGGTTTCAGGAGAGAAGATGAAAATGTTTTTTTTTTTTTTCATAGGGTCCAATGTTCAATCTAAGTTCCGCGCTGGCGGTCATGTTTTTTGTTGTATCAAAACGCAATGGAAATTTTTTGTAAATGATCT
>MJUU01026873.1:79431-114588 GCA_002080025.1 Modiolus philippinarum | reverse complement strand
GGTCCTATGTTAAACCTAAGATCAGCGCTAGCGGCCATGTTTTTAATCGGATCGAAACGAATGAGCATTCTTTGTAAAAGACCTTTAGTAAATCATTCCTGTAAAAATTGGTTGATTTTGCTTCAGTGGTTTCAGGAGAGAAGATGAAAATGTTTTTTTTTTCATAGGGTCCAATGTTCAATCAAAGTTCCGCGCTGGCGGTCATGTTTTTTGTTGTATCAAAACGCAATGGAATTTTTTTGTAAATGATCTTCCGTTCATCATTCCTGAAAATTTTGGATGAATTTGCTTAGGAAAAGATGAAAATGTGAAAAGTTTAACGGTCGGACGACGGACGCCAAGTGATGGCAATAGCTCACACTGACCCTTGAGGTCAGGTGAGCTAAAAAAGATGAAACATCTGTCTGGCAGTTATTTGATATGAAAGCTAAACATGTTCTCAGAGTTCTTATATATTCTTTGTAAATATTTCTGAAAAGCACCAAATTTTCAAATTTTGCCTGTTTTTCAAAGCCTGATAACAGAAAAAGGTGATCGGTGACATATCTTCCTGATTTTAATTTTGGAGGATACTAGGTAAGAACTAAAATATCTCCTAAAAACATTGTGTCCGAGATTTCTATTTGGCTCGAACTACCTTAAATTCTCCTACGCTCATTTGGACCGCTATGAGAAACCTGTGTCCGAGATGACAACAGATCTTTCTCTTTGCCACTAAAGTTTGTTTTTCCTCTACCGGATTTGACTGTACTACCGCAGTTGACATGATCAACACGGGAGGTTTCTTATAAGCAGAAGGAGATGCTTACTCTACCAGTGGACCTGATCTCACCCATGGTTTTTATTTGGTCCATGTTGTTCATTTTTGTATATGTGTGTGTCTTCATTCTTCTTTTCTGTGCCGTGCTCATGTTATGTCTCTGTTTCTTTGTTTTTCCGACGTTGCCATTGTCCTTGGATTGTTCGATGCTCACTTACTTGCATATCTACATAAGGAAATACCGACCTACAACTTATATAATTCTATTTGAAACACAAGGAAACTCATACATACTGTTAAAATCTTTAGTAATACTGTGAGCGGTACAATTCCTAAAACCGACCACATCAAGCACCAGTTCTTCAATTTGCAAAGGTAATCAACATATGTTCTGAAGCTGCCATGTGTCTTACACGCATAGTTTGGCTTTATTGACCTTTTACACAGACTAATTTGTCTGCAAAAAGAATTAAATAAATCTAACCATAGTTTAAGATTTTGATGTACATTGAATAGATCTTCCATAACCCGCATCATATTACCTATCGAACTCATCATATACTGGCTACAAATTTTATTTTGTCATTTTTCACATGATGGGTGGTCAGTTTTTAGCAGGATAAGATTCTTACCATGTCGTAAGAAGTTCACTTGAAAATTTCTAGGATTATATTTGGTTTCCATATTGCAATGGATTTATCAGAATAGAATATTGGTTCATTCCACTCAAGTCAAACTTACGAACTTAATAGGCACCTCTGAATTGAGTGTATTATAGCAACATGTTTTGCATGAAAGTGCAAAAAATTTGATTCTTCATTCTCACTCACAGTGTGACGGGTGCTGTTAACAGAGCAGGACATGCTTACCCTCCCAGAGCACCTGATGTCACTCTATGATTCACTGGAGTTAACACTGAGTGCCTTTGTTTTGAATGTTGTGATTTCTATTTCTGTGCTTTGTATCTGTCTAACGTCATTGTTTTCTGTGTCCAACGTCATTGTTTTCTGTGTTCTCGTTTTGGCCATGTCTTTGGACTTCGAGTTTGGTAAATTTCACTCCTTTGTTCTTTCGGTATTCTACTGCCGTTGTCTCAAATGACTTCAATATTACTTACATTATTCATATCTAAAATCGTTTTTAATATCCCTTTCCCAGTAGTCTTATATTTAAGTTTACAGTTGGTAAATAACGAATTAAGCATGTAACAAAGCAAAATACGAAGAAAAAAACTGCAGAATTAACGCGGATCGCCGAAAGTAAATAAAACAGGTCAGAACCAAATATTTCAGTGGACTTCTTTGAAGAAATAAAAAGTTTTTTGTCAGGGTCATTAGTCATAATATAAAATCTATGAAGTCTATTTTTAATGTTGTAGGTATTTGTAAAGTCAGCATTCGAATATATACAAAATATCTCCGTCTGTTTTTCTTTGTCAAAGATTCGCACATATACTGACAATTATGCAAGATTATCCTAAAGACCTATGATATTACGTTTTCATCTGTAGGTGTTTGTTTTCTTGCTCTTGAAATTGATAAAACTACATATTGCGCGATGAGATGGCATTTTCAGTACACCCTACTGCATTTATCAGGTGCCATACGTATCCATCAAGCAATTAAGTTTCTCTTCGTTTTTGTAGCCATCATGATCTCACCTATCGAATTACATACGTATCGTCTTTCTTACGCTGACGTTAATCACATGACCTAGTTACACTAGTTACATATCGTCTTTCTTTAAATGTGATGCTGACAATCCTACTGCTTTATATACTTACTTATCGTCTTTCTTACAATCTAGACAGTATGTCATGCTCACACAAGTACATTTATCCCGTAACATAGCCAATCGTCCCCTTGCTTTACCACACAAAATACAACTGTTAGAATCTAATACCATTCTAAATGGCTAAAATACAAAAATATGCATAAAGCTTAAAAATATTTAAATTTTATTGATAACATGATTTTATCTGTGTACAATTTCTTAAGGGAGTATGAGTGTCAGATTTCAGAAGCATTCGGTATCCTCGGGTTTTAGCCATTCAAACAGTGTTAAACTTTTTGCGCATAGATCATATTTTCTTGGTCATAGAGAACTTTAAAATGCATAAAATAGATAGTGTATAAAATTTAATCAATTTCCAATTATATTTTCATATATTTAAAGGCCTATAAACATCTTATGTAAATTGAAGGAAAACTCTAAGAGAGAACTGTTTCCCCCAAAATTTTGATGTCTTATATCTCAAAAATTCCTAATGGATTTTAAAAATGTTTTGCTCAAGTTGTTCCATTAGCAGTTCTCTTCAAAACAAAAGGCCAGAATTTTAATTCTAATTACAAAATTTCTGACACTCACACTCCCTTAATATATAGTAATCCTTCTTTTGAAATTTAAAATTCGTAGCAAATTGCTCTTTTCGCAATCAACTTTTAATGAAAAATCACTTGTTATAAAATCTCAAACTTGTCAACAGAATAATGATTTTTTTTGTTTTAATGTTATAGTAATTATAATTTGAAAATGATGCCTCTTTCGAAATATTAATAACTGTCTTGGATCTAAATAAGTCTATTGAAATAATTGCATTAGCTTGATAGATGGAATACGAAGGATAACAGCAAACAACTACAATGGCCGAAAAAACACAGCCACATGACACAGTCACATGCCACAATGTATCAAGGAACAGAACAAGAAAAAAACAACAAATTAAAGACAAAAGACAAATGATGTTCATTTTACATATATTAAGATATGTATATCCATGCATTTATTGTCAAAAAATAACACGAACTGTAATAGTACCTTTATCTGAAATTTAAGATGCACTGTAAATTGATATGAGAAATCTTTGTTAAGTCTTTTTTTTAATGTCAAAATCTGCATTGATTCAAGCTTATTGACGATATTGATGAATGTGCTTATCTTTATTCATCACTAACCTAAGAAACAAGGACATAAACATCCGGCAGATTAATATTTTTTCTAAATCAATTTAAGTATATTGATCTTTTGAAAACTTTTAACAAGTTTCCAGTTGTGTTTCCCTGTACAAATAATGTAATCATGAATATAAAACAGACAGAGACCAAATAAAAGAACATAAAAAATCGGATGCGTTTGAGGCGTAGCTGTCAACATCCCGGGGTGAATTGATTGTGGAATTATGTAAGTGCAATAAAGTCTAAATAAAGACCACATTGTTCAATTTTTTGCATTTTACTCATTTATTTTATAGCATGTATATTGCTTTAGTCAATAGATCAAACATTCCTTTAAAAAGCATAAAATCTCTTATGCCTACTTTAATCAACCTCATTTTATATGAGTATTATATTGCTTATATACTTATGTAGCAAATCAATAATAATGTCCCAAAAGTATACGTCTTAAATTGAACCTGCATAAAAGATATTTCTGAAGCAGGTTATGCAATTCAAATTGACGCTGCCCACGTTAAAACTTTCTTGATATATTCTCATCAGATTAAATCAAATATTTACAATACAAGTCTCCATATAATAGGTACAAGGATTTCAAAAACATAGCCTTAAATCAGATATTGCATGAAAGAGAAAAATCATTACGTCAGCGTTTATCTCTTGTCTTTTTCCGAAACGTTTCGAAGGTGAGACATAGACTGTCTTGATCTAACTATGATGTATGAGCAAAGCTCAAAGGTGAAGGCCTTATGGCGACTTCAAGATGAAGAACAACAGTAAAAGTAAATTGTTAAATACTCTCTGGGACTAACAGTTCACAAGCACAGGCATCGAACAACAAAATACAGAAGAGACTGTATATAAGCTTCTGCATACTGATTTGGCAATACCGACAGTTAATGTCTCTTCGATTACTGTTGCTGATGACTGCCAAAATTTGTCAAATAACACATTGAAGCGTACTATTTTAATTCTCCTATTTCATAATGTAGCTCTTTGCGAGTTATAAATGGCATCACTTATAAGGTATGAACGTTGACGGTCGGCCAATGAATGGCGTCATACTGAAAGCATATTTACCTTTAAATATAGTTTGTACACATCATATACCAGTATTGATGTAACAGCCATAACTTCCGCTGAACCAGTCGATGTAATGGCCATTAAAATCACAAGGCATATCAATATTTCTCCGGCTTTTCCAAACAGTTTTTGTGCTATGAGAGGCGGAACCAGTCCTAAAACATGTACGATCTCAAAGGTATTCTTATATTACTAAAACACTTAAAAATCTATAAATTAATCTTTATCACGCATTTTTTGTGAGTATAATATAGCCTTTTTAAAATTTTTCTAATCAGCATTGATGCCTTTGTGTTGATAAACATTCAAATTTTTCTATGAATTCATTTTGTATAATGAGGGCAGTGAGTCCTAGACAGTATGTAATTAGAATAATAACGTTAACATTCTATTTAGAAAATCTGGCTAACAGAACAAAATTCGTAAAAAATGTAAAAAATCAGTGTTAACTTTTGAAATAACGGACCCCAAAATTTTGGTTATATCCAGCGTTTTCAGTTGGCTGCTAAGATAAGGGATACGGAGTAAATGCACAGGAGACAAAGTCTTTAAAAATATATGACAAAACCATGCCTTAGAAAACAGTGTATAAAACACAATCAATTTTCCAGGGATATTTCAAAATTAGAAAAAAAGTATTAATTAAGATGTAGGAAAAATATATTTTGTGGATACTTGGATACTTGATAATGATTATAATATTGAAATGATTAGGTGTCATATTTGTTAAAAACCAAATGCAAAATATGTAACGATGCGTCATCATCAATGTTATATATCTTAATGCCAAACACAAAGTTACATTATGCATTAAAGGAAACTGCATCATTTTAAAAAAATAACTACGGGTGACTGTTTTAGCAAACTTAAATATATGTCTCCAATTCATATAACATTTTTTTTTCAAAAGATAATGCTAGAATATTCCAAATACATTAGGAGCAAAAGAAATATCTTAAGTCTTCGTCATAAGATGAAAAAGTTCTGGCTCGGAACAAAATTGAATCATTTGACCTCAATCTCAAAGTTCAAGGATACATGAAGGTCACTATAGTATGCAACACATCTTCTCATGATAAACCCACATGCCAAATATCTGAAATTACCAATGAAGGGATATGGAGTAAATACACAAGAGACAAAGTCTCTACAAATACATGGTAAAAAGCAACGGAAAAACGCTTTTATTGTTGTTCTTCATCTTGAAGTCACCATGAGGCCTTCAACAATGAGCTTTGCCCATACTTCATCAAGTTCAAGACGGCCCCTAGCAACGGTTTGAGCGGAATTCATCGCTACATCCATGTTTATTCTTGCCATGGTTGCGGGATTGTCAACAAACATTAAGAAAACTGGCAAAGTGTTCTTACAATCACAGTCATTTTCTTTTATCCTAGACTGAAGTCTAGGTTAGAAGAGGAAAAAAGGACTGGCCCTGACAAGCAAACACCAAAAAATTCAGTTATTTGAACTCGAGGTCAAAGGTCAAGGTCAAATGAAGGTCAATGTGGTATGCGACACAACTCATTAAACATCCACATGCCAAATATCTTAAGTCTAGGTCAAAAGATGAAAAATTTCTAAAAGCAAACATTTTCAGTAATTTGACCTCAAGATTCAAGTCACATAAAGGTCACTATGGTGCAGGACACACCTTCTCATAACGATAGACCCATATGCCAAATATCTTTAGTCTAGGTAAAAAGATGAAAAATTTCTGGCTCGGACAGGCCAAGAGGTAAATATTTCAGTAATTTGACCCTGAGGACAAAGTTCAAGGTCACATGAAGGTCACCATGGTAAGCAACACACCTTCTCTTAAGGTAGGTAGACACTGTTGCGCTCCGCTATTCAAACGCGCATTAGAAAAGAATCGAGTCGAATACGGATTTGGTTTAATTTTTTAGTCAGAACATGTCATTTGACAGATTTTCCTTTGTGACGTCATAATTAATTGACTAATGTGAAACGTCATATTTCGGCTACTTTGCCGCGAATTAACTCCCCTTTCCCGCATATAATGTTCATTACGGTAACTTTTTAAAATATCGCCGTTAAAAGCATGGTAGCCTATACATTTTTTCGCTTTTTCCCGTAGTTGAGATTATAAACAATCTTTTTACCAAACTACAAAAAATTCTCAAGGATAAAAGGTTAATTTCTGTTAAGTGAAAGATTGCCTTTCCATATATTCCCCGTGCATTCTATGTAAATTTAGGTGAAAAATTGGCCAGAAATGCTCAAACTTCGACCTGGATTCAAGGAAAAGCAAGCATGGTGACTCATACTTTTTATTGCGGATTTCAGGTGTAAAGGATTGGGTCTTCAATTGAATCAATTTATAGCAAAATCTCGGACGGGCAAACATTTCAGTTATTGGCCTCAAGGGTAAAGGTCTAGGTCAAATGAGGGTCACTATCGTATACAACACGCCTTAATATGATTATACACCCACATGCCAAATATCTTGTTTACGACAAAAGAAAAAATCCAACCAGTAACTAAAAAAATCAGTAATTTGACCTAAAGGTCATCAAAGACATCGTAATACGCAACGCACTGCGTCATGATGATACACCCACATGCAAAATATCTTTTGTCTAGGTCACAAGATGAAAAAGTTTTGGTCCAGTTAGGCCAACAGCTGAAATTTCAGTAATTTGGCAATGAGGTCAAAGGTCAAGGTCACATGAAGGTAAGTGTGGTATGAAGCACACCTCATAATGATACACCACATGCGTAGTACCGTAAGTATATATCATAAGATGAAAAATTCTGCTTCGAAAGGTCTACAGCTAAAATTTTCAGTAATTTGATCATTATGTTAAGGGTCAAGGTCATATGAAGGTCACTATGGTTCGCAACATGTTCACATGATGATACACCAATATGCCAAATATCTTAAGTGTAGGTCAAAAGATGAAAAAGCTCTGCCCAGGACAGGCCAACAGAAAAACAATAGGCTATTTGTCCTCCAGTTCAAAGGTTATGGTCACGTGAAGGTAACTATGGCATATGACACACCTTCCCATGATTATACATCCACATGCCAAATATCTTAAGTCAAGGTCTAACGATGAAAAAGTTCTGGCCCGGACAGGCCAACACATAAAATTTTCTGTAATTTGACCTTGAGTTCAAAGATCAAGTCACGTGAAGGTCACTCTGGTACGAGACACACCTTCTCGTGATAATACACCTAGATGCCAAATATCTTAAGATTAGGTAAAAAGACAAAAAAAGTTATAAGCCGGACGATTGTATAAGAAGAAGACGAAGAGGAATCAAAGGGTAAAACAATATGTTTCCCTACGTCGCAGGGGAGACATAATTCATGGCAGATATATGGTTGTTGTGGTTTGCTCATGGGATGGAACTTTTTTTTATTTAACCCCATGCGTTAATCAAGGGCTAAAGTTAAGATTGCCATGTATATTCGATTTTAATATGAATTTTTCATTCTGAAGCTACCTATGACAACGAAGATTTCCCGCCTTCACTGCTTTCTATGACGTCACAACCCGCAATGTGACGTTTTCAATTATATGCAAGCTCAAAATCCAAATAGAGAGCGATACAATACATATTTACTTGTCTGAACGGCATGATTTCGTTCAAGAATGTTCTTAACATTTTTTTCGTCATACACAAAGACGGAGAAAAAAAATTGCATCACTTTTACCTTATTCCGATACCATTTCCGCATGTGCAAAGTGTATAACGTGTGGCGAATGATGGAATGATGGACGGACGGATGAATTAACAAATGTAAAATAGTTCACCCTAACCTTAGGAAAGGTTAAGATATAATTAACTAGATACCGAAGTCATGATTCTTGTAAGATTTTTGTTTCCCAAATGACAACAGATCTTTCCCTTTAAAACTTAAGATTGATAGGATCTTGTATGAGGGCGAATTAAAGATCGGAATATTTTTCACGAGTGTAAGAAATTTCGTCTTATCACAGTTGAGGGTGGTGAAACGAGAGGAAAAGACGTATAATTTCTTACACGAGTAAAAGATATCTCAATCTTTGATTTTGATCGAATGCAAGTTCGTATTTTTTCCGTAAAATATCTATGCCGTTTGAACAAAGTCGCCGCCATATAATGAAACTTTACCTTGTAAAGATGGATGTTTTAAGACAAAGATGGTTGTTTTTGATGACGTTTAGCCACCGAAACGATTGTTTTATAAGAATAAACACGTATGGTTGGCCATTTACCCGTGTAAGATGAGGCCACGTGAATCGATCTTACACGGGCATTTTACACTGCAAACCCCAATTTCGGAAGAATGTTGTTTCCTCTACCGAATTTGACTTTACTACCGTATTTCACATGTTCAACATGGTGAGCGTCTTATAAGAAGCCGGTGATGTTTACTTTACCAGAACCTGATCTCAGCCATGGTTTTAATTTGGGTCCGTGTTGTTCATCTGATGTTCGGTTCGCACTTAACATACTGTAAATGTAGTTTTGCATATAGAAAAATTTGACAATTCATGTGTCCTCAGTGCAGATTCAACAAAACAAGTGAAAAGACTGTAACCCGAAGCACTCAATAAAAAAGGCAACGGAAAATAAACCAACATGAACTTAACTAAAATCCAAAATCCATTAAAAACAGAACTAAGAGATTAAAAACAGAACTATGAGGGCGATACTCAGTAATATTTTAACAAAATTTTATTTGACTCAGAAGTTTTTTTGCTTTTTTTTTGTTTTTTTGTTGTTTTTTTTTTTGTTTTGTTTTTTTTAACCAGTTTTTGGTCTGGTATCGAAGAGCCAACTGCTTGCTTTGTGAATCTTAGAAGACTACTAGAAGCTAAGAAAGATATCTAAAAGATGTGCGATAAAAAAATCAAGAAAATACTAAATATACTCTTTTTTGCGAAGGCAAAAAACATGGGTAAAGAATGGTTCTGAATTGTTCATTGGTTACTGATTTCAGTGTGTTTCAATTTCTAGAAATAATGCAACCCAATGTTGATCAACTTATCATCTGAATTTTTTGTTTGGCAAATTAACATCTTCCATAAACTGTTGACCTAGATATCTCATAGGCTAATGAATGGCCATCGTCCAAACAATACAAAATATAACTTCTTTGTGGATACTAAGGAAGCTAAGTGAAAAACGAAAGTGATTGAACTACTCTGGCATATAAATGGACAATATAAATCATCCAGCCTTTTAAATGTTTCCTGTCTGTGGGATCTATGACCAGATATTCATTTACCCTTATTGATGTATTTGCGAAAGGGATATCATAAGTCTTTTATATTTGATACTGAGAAAAGAAAGCAATTAGCAAAAGTGCTTTTGGTTATATATTGTTCCTTCGGTATTCTACTGCCGTTGTTTTATACTAATGACAACACTAACAAGACAACTGACTGTTTCCAGCGTCTTGAAAGTCCATAACTATTGTGGAAGATAATATAGTATTAAACATTAATTGTCAGAGAATAATAATGCTTAGCCTAGTAATAATCTAAATGTTCGGAGACACGAAACACTGACGATCACTTGAAACGCTTTTTGATTTTGTTCGATCTTTTTTTTTTATTAAAGGCTTTGCATGAGAAAGCATCTTTATCCTAGAAAGTGTCGAGGAATAGGCGAGGGTTGTAGATTATAAACTGCTGTACGACTTATTTTTTTTTCTTTCTCATAGTCTCCCGAAAATAAATTGTGCGTCAGAGTTAAAAAATAGAATATCGTTAACTTTGACAAACAGTGAAATTAGGTTTTATTACACTAAAAATATTATAATTATAAAAGTAAGCTATTTCAACCAAATGGAGAAATATAACAATTACCGAAAAAAGTTGTCAGGAGCCGAATTAAAAGAGATAAAAAAGGCATATAAAGCGGAAACCATAGGAAAAATTGTTGATCGAAAAGATGAATGTATATTAAACGAATATTTCATAACTTACATGTTCAACACGGCGGGTGTCTTATAAGAAGCAGGAGATGCTGACTCTACCGGTGCACCTGATCTCACCCATGGTTTTATATTGGGTCCGTGTTGTTCATCTTTGTGTGTGAGTGTCTTCATTTTTCTTTTCTGTGCTGTACCCATGTTGTGTCTTTGTTTTTTTCTGCCTTTTTTGTTTCTGGTGTTGCCATTGTCCTTGGATTGTTCGCTTTTAGATTGACGGTTCGGTTCTCACTTACTTTACAACAAAAATATATTTTTATTCAAGGTAGCACGGGGTGGGGGGGTGATGGTGTGAAAAACTGAGTATAATTCTTGCGCACCTGATACAAAAAAAAGAAGAATTCACAATAGGAATGTTGATGAAATGACCTCCGATATCTTATAATATAGCTAAATTTGATATAAGTGCTCTTTTTGGGAAATTAAGGGGAGATAGTTTGAATAAAAATATTAAGGAAAAATAAGTTTTGTCCCATTTTTTCACAAAAAAAAGGTTTAGCGACCCCATTTTTTTTAACAATTCGAAGGCAAGTATATAAGCTATTTACTAACCAAATTTTGATTTAAATAGAATAAATTGAAATGTTAAGGTTCTCAAACAACCGAAATATCTGATTTTAACATGCTAGATTTAACAATTATATATAAATATGAACAGAAACCCGAATTTTTATCCCCGCACTTTTCTGAAGAAAATGCGGGGATATTGTTTTGGTCCCGTCCGTCCGTCTGTCTGTCCGTCTGTACGTTAGATGGACCTTGTCAGTGGAACTCCTCGCTCATTTTTGGATTAGTGTTTTAATTTTGTTTTAGAATTGTTGCATACATGCTGCAGATGCGCAATAAGCTTTCGGATTTTTGATATTGATCTTGGTGCAAACAAGAGGCCCCAAGATGTCGATTTTGACACATGTGAGCTTTTCAGTGGAACTCCTACATATCTTTATTTATGGATTTAATTTGTGGATTTAATTTTGTTATAGAATGTTGCATAAAGTCTGCAGATGTGCAATGAATTTTTGGAATTTTGATTCCGGTTCCAAATTTGGTAAATTTCATGAAAATGTTAAAGACTCATATTTTTTAACTTTTAGCATATGCTTTCATTTTTTTACAAGAGTTTGGAAAAAATAAAATTTTGATTACTTAAAATTCTGAAATATGATTCCAATTTTGGAAAATATCCTGAAAGTCTCAAAGACCACTTATTTTTGGAATTCTATCTAGCAACCATAGATATAGTAATTTGTTTCGATTAGAACTAACATTTTCACCAACTGAATTTCAAAAATATTTGAATCCAATTTCGGTAAATTTCCTGAAAGTCTCAAAGACCACTTCTATTTTGGAATTCTACCTAGCAACCATACTGTTAGGATTTGTTTTTATTAGGGCAATCATTTTCACCAATTGGATTTCAAAAATATTTGATTCCTATTTTGGTAAATTTCCTGAAAGTGTCAAAGACCCCTTATTTTTTGGAATTCTACCTGTCAACCATACTGTTAGGATTTTTTTCTATTATGGCAATCATTTTCACAAATTCAATCTAGAAAATAATTGATTCCAAATTTGGTAAATTTCCTGATAGTGTCAAAGACCACTTATTTTTTGGAATTCTACCTAGCAACAATACTGTTAGGATTTGTTTCGATTAGGGCAATCATTTTCACCAATGGATTTTCAAAATTATTGATTCTAAATTTGGTAAATTTCGTGAAAGTCTCAAAGAAAACTCAGTTTGGAAATTCTACCTAGCAACCGTATATCCTTGTATTCTTTCTTAGTAAAAATAGTGACTTATCAATAATTTTGTTTTAAAATGTTGAGGAAAATACCCAAAGGTCTATAACAACTGTTTTCTGTGTCAAACAGGTGAGTGCGGGGATGGCCATCTCTTCTGATGGCACCACTTCTAGTTATTTTTATTTTCTGCATGTTTAAATAACAAAGTTTGAAAAATAACAAAATACCGAAGTTTTAACTCATAAGAATGTCAGAAAATTCTATATAAATGTCTTTAGACCCAATTAAACTTTGAAAAATCAGAATATGTTGGCTTATGTGATTAAAATTAAATGAGAACAAAACCGTCAGTCAAAAAAAAAACGAATAATCAACCGCAAAATGAGGTCATACATAAAGATGAACAAGACGGATAGAAAACATAAGTGAGGTAAGGCGCACCGATACAGTAATTTACAAAAGAATATTCAATTTTGGTACAAGATATATGTACTTGATTTATGAGTTCAATATCCGTTTTGTTGTTTCATTTAAATTCTGAAATCATAAAAAATTTGAGGCAAAATTAAAAATTCGATCTTTGTTTTTTTTTTCTTCAAAAAGTAGCTTTTGGCTTTGCGAATATAGCGAAAATGAAGCATCACAATAACCGTAATTTTAAATCTTTTCGCAGATCAATCATTATATTATTGAAAGATTTTTTTCCCTCAAGGCTAACTGATTTATTTTATCTTATAATTTGTTATAATTGCAGAAAAATATTTGAAATTCAAATTTTTCCAAACCTACTGAGTACTCATGTTCTTAAATCAACGCAAAGGACTCAAAACTACTTTTATTTTTTTATTATTTTTTTTAAAGTAGTAAAATTAATGTATGCTTATTATAAAGAATGACTTAAGTCAATTATTATGTCAGGGGTGATTTCAATTGTCATCAAATTAGATTTTTTGAAAATTTTGATTGATCTGTCTTTTTAAACCTTGAAGTTGTCAATCTTAAAATTGGAACTCATTTATGTTTTAATGTACTAAATAACAAAATACCGAACTTACTGCAATTTTATTTTCTGCATATTTTCGACAACGTTTGTCTCTTCAGTGCAGATCAAATCCAAACAATTGGAATATCGTTCATCAAAACTTATTAGAATATGTTTTAAAATATACTCATTAATAGGGAATGGATTTGTGTTGTGTCTGTCGAACACTGTGGAAAATGGTTTGCATTATGAATGGTCAGTATTTTCAAATATGTTAAAATACAAAAATGGCTACCTGCATCTACGCTTGCGTCATCTAAAAGCGGAGCGTTCTGCTGGGCACTAAGTGCAATATATCCAAGACCAGTTGTTGAGGCAAACGCAAACGGAATTGCAAACCAGCATAGACCACCCAGAAGAAATCCGAATACACCCTCCTTAGGTTTAGCAGCAACTGAACTTTGCCAGTAAGATTGATCTACAAATACCGTTCCGAAGTTACCTATAAAAAAGACAAAACATGTATTAATAATACTTATTCAATATCGCTGAGCAGTAAGTGTTTGAATTCAAAGATCTTCAAATAAGACAAATAATTTATGTTTAAGGTGTCTCAGTGGTATTATTCCGCCATTTTTGTCTAATAATTGTTCATTTAGGTTTCATTCATTAAGAAATTTAACAAAATAAGTTATTTAAAATGAAAAGAAATTTCAAATGTATTTAAAATTTATATTCCTTATCATTTTAATAACATTTTCATTACAAAAACGTGAGCTAAAACACATGATCTTTAAATCTGTTACTGGATTTACAGAACACAGAAATTATTCAAGGGAGATAATTTGATAATATTTTAACAAAGATATCACTAGAGAAATTATCATTTTGCAATTTTTCTCCCTTACTTCAACGGTGACCCCTAATTTTTATTTTTTATATGTAAACCTCATAATGATAATTAAACACATGCAAAGTATGAAAAAATTCTATAGTAACATTTTCAAACTATCCTCTCATATAATCATTTTCCCTACCATTTCTATGTAAAATCCTGAAATTTTCAATTTCAGATTTTGCGCTTAAATGCACAGTGACCCCCCCCCACCCCCCAATTTTATTTTACATTAATACAATTATGTTTCTACACAAAAAATTTCACAAAATTCTATAATAGGAAATTAATACCCTGCAGACACCTTAAATTTACTTAATAACACAATACCGAAGTTACTTCAATGTCCCTTCAGTGAAGATAAAATCTGAATATTTGGAAGACCATAAACGCAATGATGTTTAAAAACTGATGGAGAACAAATACCCAAATAAGATCTAAATGGAACGCCAAAATCAACAAAGGAGAGGAGAAACAATAAGCAGAATATTTTTCTTTAACATCAAGGTTCTTCGAATTTATTACTTAATCTATAAGTAGTATTTCAGCAGGCATTACAGAGCAGTTCTTAAACAACGGCTAGAAAACATAAGTGAGGAACAAAGGAAGCGATGACCACAAAAATCGAAGTCCAAAGACATGGCAAAAGAAAAACAAAGACAAAACAATGACGTGAGACAGCTACAATGCACGGAAATAAAAAGACGACACTAAGAACTTAATCATTAATATTTTTAGAGTTAGATATATGTCGGTTTTGATTTGATTGATATACTTGTGATATTTGTACGTTTGAAGGTGTTGCCTATCTTTTGGTGTTCTTGTTTTATTTTGCATTGTCTATGAATTTTGATCTATGTAATCTTCCTGTGCTTTGTTTGTTTAAATCTTGAAGGGGTCGTAAAATATTGATACCTACTGCTGATCGCTTTAAAATTTCTCTTGGAGTATTTTCACATAAATACCTAAAACAATATAGTTCCAACGAAATATCGCACTGTATCGTGACAGTAATTATCAAATGACAATTGAGTTGAGACATACAGTGTTCTGTTTCTCTCTTTAAGACTTTTACGATAAGTGCACGAAAGTTTCTTTATTATACACAAATACAACATACAGTTATCAGTCACTCACTTAGTTCTGCTTGATTAAAGCACACATGCTGTCTGTTATTAACATCAAACAAAGTAACAAACATTAACTTTCATTAGAATCAACAAACGTTTGAGAAGATATGAAGTTTGAATATGAAATTCTCTTAAATTTTACTAAACGAAATCTACTAATTACGCCTACCATTTACGACATTTTTCTTTCTGTTTTAGTGACGCTTGAAAGATCAATTAATCTTCAGCTATAATAATTAGTAACAGTAGAATACCGAAGGAACAAGGAAGTGATGATTACAAAAATCAAAGTTCATAGACATGGCAAAAACGACAACAGAGAAAAACAAAGATAAAACAAAGACGTGAGACAACCACAAGGCACGGAAATAAAGACATTTTGATATAAGGCACTGTAAAGGACGCGAACTAAACTGATTTTTTTCAGGATCTCGTAAACCGACTAATACAATTACAGCTCCCATAAAATGTGAACTATCGATTTGAGGGTGTTACGTCCCCTACTTTTTTTCTATTAATATTTGGTTTTCCTAACATGCCTTTATAATACAAAAATACCAAAGTTGCAAAAATGAACAGTAAATTTAGTTATGCTATACACGTGTTTCAAGGAGTGACCTCTCATCAGCAGCATTAAAATCAAACAATATGGAAAGCTATAATCAAAAAATTGCAAACAAAGAAGTACTCATTACATAAAATATCGAAATAGGAAGCCAAATCCAGTACTAAGGACATCCACCGAGTGCCATACACGGAATGAAGCCGTAGTATTTCTAAGGGGTTAGAATTTTGATAAAACGGTAAATTTCTATAAATCGTGAATACCCTCGGGGACTTCTGGTCCACCAGCAGTGGCATCGGTCCAATGGTTTCAAAATACAAAAATACCAAAGTTGCAAAAATGAACAGTAAATTTTGTTATGCTGTACACGTGTTTCAAGGAGCGACCTCTCACTAGCAGCATTAAAATCAAACAATATGGAAAGCCATAATCAAACAATTGTAAACAAAGAAGTACTCATTACCAAAAATATAGAAATAGGAAGACAAATCCAGTACTGAGGACATCCAATGTCCTTATTTATTAATAAATAAAATGTTAATTTCACAATGTACAGCGGTATACAAGTAAAAATAATGTACTTTTGTTGAAGGGGATCACGGGAATATTCTTATAGAGAATTTGTCATTTTATGACTTTCATAGTTGTGTATATATGAATTTTTAGAAAGGTTCCTGTCAAATTTCAATTGCTTGATATAAAAAAAGCAAAAAAGAATGGTAGTGCATCAGTTATTTTGCCATTAAAATACTTCTTTATCTTTTTTCCACAAAACATTATCACTCATATACCTTTTTAATATAATATAATAAATAAATACACTTAGGTAGATTCATAGCTGTTGAAATTTGTCTAAGTTAAGGGAGTATGAGCGTCAGATTTCAGAAGCATTCGATATCCTCAGGTTAAATCCACCCAAACAGGGTTGAATTCTTTTGCACATGTATCATATTTTCTTGGTCATAGGTCACTTCAAAATGCAAAAAAAACAAACAGTGTATAAAATTCTATGAATTTCCAGTTATATTTTCATATATTTAAGGCATATAAACAGCTGATGGAAATTGAAGGAACTCTCTAGAAAGAACTGCTTCCCGCCAAAATTTTGACGTGGTAAATCTCATATTGTTCTTTTGGCTAAGTTCTTCAAAATAAAAGGTCAGAATTTTAATTCTAATTACAGAATTTCTGACACTTATACTCCCTTGACACTTAAAAATTCATCAAAAATATATATTTTCATCTCCAATATACGAAACTGAAAACATATGATATCGAAACATGAAACAAAAACAGCTTATTAATAAGGGCATTTGTCATCGTCGTGTTTACCGAAATGTCGTAAAAATGCCTAAAACTGATACAAAATAAAGAAAAAAAAACTAGGACGTAACTCATATTCTTTATGCAATATGGATACTGACAGGATATTCATCTAGAATTTGGTAAATCAGATTTGGGATTCAGTGACCTGAAGATTTTTGAAGCATGGCTTCTCACTGGTAATGCGGATGTCTACTGAAAAACATGATGTTTCTTCACCAAAACATTCGGGAAGTTTTGAGTTTGATTTTCTTCCGTTGTGCGACAGAGTTTTACCAGCAGACTAGGCTACTTAAGCTAGTCAACAGTTTAGCAGCAAACACACTTTCAAAATTACATTTTGCCTTTCTTAATCTTTCCTTTTCAAGATAGTGGTCTTCGGAGTTAGTAGTCTACATGTATTGGGTTTTCTTTGTATGTTTAACATACTATAATGAAACGGAACAGATAAGTTAAAAACCTTCCGCCAGTTTTTGTAAGTGTCGATACCAAGTCAAGCTATCTCGAGTTCATATCGTTATCAACGTTTGTCTTTTTATTGATAAATTTGTTTTGCAGTTTCCGGGTGAAGTGTGATATGTAATTGTGATTTTCGGCAGTTGTGGGTATTTTCTTTTCCTTTTCAATACATTCAATATTAAGCTAGTAAGAACAAAAATATGATATATCTGACCGGCTCTCTACTTTACTTGTTGGTATACTAATAGGCACTAATTGTGCTTCTCTACTCACAGACTTGTTTTTATATTCCTACGAGACTGAATGTCTTCAGGAAATCGTAAAAGATCATAAAATAAAAGATGATTCTAGATGTATTTAATCGCACTTATTGATATATTGATCATGTTCTTTCCATTAGTAACGCATCTTATGCTAAACGGATCCTATTAATATATACGCCAGAACTAAGGGTAAAGAAAATGACAGAAAGAGCAAGATCTACATTTTTTTGGACTTTCATCTGGAATTTGACGAAAATGTTCATCTCAGCAGTCAAAGCGACTATTTTTTTTTATCAAATAATCAATTTCCCCAACATGGACAGGTATATTCAAGCTTCTCCTGTTTATCGAATGTGTGTTTCTTAGTTGACTCGTTAGGCAATATAGCTAGCACAAATTATACAGACTTTCTCATTAGACATAGAAATCTGCTAGACTGCTTTATAAATCAAGGCTTCAAAAAATTCCATCACAATGAAAAAAATCTTTAATAGATATCAGTCCCTTGTGGAAAAAAGTTTCGGTCCGAACTCTGATTCAAGATTCTTTTCTTTAATTAATACTGATATGATCATTTCTTTTAACCGCCTAAGAGCTCTCGATAGTAATTGCTGTTGCGTTGCGACCGAACACTGCCGCAATGGAAGGGAGGTTTGACTCACCATAAAATCGGTTTAACTCAACGTTACTTTTCTGACTATGCCAAGTCAAGACCATTTGGGTCGACAATTTTCATGTGGTTTCCACCGACTTTGGCTTTTTCCCTCATTGTCTTTGTATCTTAACAATTGTTCGGTAATTTTATTAAAACCCCTATATACCTGTACCAAGTCACGACAATTGAGGTCGACAATTTTCCGGCCCTTTTCCACCTGCTTTGTCTTTTTGCCTCTTAGACTTTGGCATCTGACAATTCTCCTCGGTAATTTTGTTATTACCCCCATTTAATAACTAAACGTACCAACAATATTAATAAGACCAAACATTAATCCTGGCCTGGACAGTATTGTTAGATAACTGTTATCTGTGTTTTCATCAGGACCTTTACTACAGGTGACATACTGATAAACCTTATCTTTGCTTCCTACAATAGAAATTTAAGTATACAGCATTTTCTTGTCAATCAGCATCACAGGACAGAAACATGAGAACCTTGATAGGTTATACCATCAATGGGATAAAATGAAATAAGTAACGTACCAAGATCGACCTTATAATAACCAAACTTCTTATCTTAGAGTATAAAGATGTCTGCGTAGACTAGAATATACATTAAGCGTTTTTAAATAAACAATGAGACGTGAGACAAAGTATCTAGAAAACAAATCTTAGAATATTCATTCTCTCTTGGCTGCAGTGACAGATACAAACATTTTATGACGTATGTTGTTTTCCCTTTTCAGAGCTTGAGATCGTTGTATCCTACCCGATTTGACATGTTCGACATGGTGGGTGTCTCATAAGAAGCAGGGCATGCTTACTCTACTGGTATACCTAATCTCACCGATGATATTTCATTGGGTCGGTGGTGTTCATTTTTGCATGTGTTTGAGTCTGTGCCCTACTTATGTTATTTCTTTGTTTCATTGTTTTTCTTCAATGTTACCATTGTCCTTGTATTATTAGTTTTATACTGACGTTACGGTTGTCGCGTTCTTTATGAGACGACAGAACCAACTAGTTACGAACTGACACAACTACAGCTACAAAACAGATCAATCGAAATACAATCTTCACTTACAGAGCAAAACTGAATAGACCATATCCGAGTTCTGGTATTAAGATACACCATGTATTGTTTGTCCGACCTACGTCACAAACGTGTCATCCCCATATGACCAAACATGTACTTGAAAGACATAATAATAATGTTGGGCTCTATGACGTAACGTTTTATATATTGTGACGTAGTGAAAAGTGGCCCGGTAAATCCCGATACAAGAGTTCGGATTTGGTGTATTATCGGTCAACCATGTAAGTTCTGATTTTACTTTAGAACATCCAATCTTGAGAAATTTATTGCTTCCCGGTATCTAACCACTTCAATATAAATTACAATTCAAACAAAGACCTGGTTTTTAGTTCAGTTTAGCTCTGAAGATGGTCAATTCGACATAAGTGCAGATACAGATCATACAGTTGAAAAACAAAATCACAGACATCCAATAACTTAGTGGATCGAATAGCAATCTGAAGCATGTGTGGAATCTTTATTATATTTAAATACTCTATTTCCTTTATGTTAGTCTGTTGTTTGAAAAACTTCCTTTTTTTATATTGCTATTCGTTGTATTAAATCTTTAACGTGCTTATGCAATAATGATTAAGGTTTCAGAGTTTGGTTTTATAAAAGCACGTAATTATGTCATTTGCAAAACTTATTTTCGTTGTAATTAAATCCATAGAAACAAAGAAGTTGATCTCTCCACGGAGCAATAAAAGGGCATCATCTTATTATCGAGTCGTGGGATTAAATAAATGAAATTCGTCGCAGTATAAATAATCTTCTTACATGTTTTATACAGACAAATAAGTTCGATGCTATTTCATTACATTTTGATTTTATATTATTCAAATGAATCGAAAACTGACACATCGGTATGAAAAAGGGATAGGGGAGTGCCATTTTATATGTACCTAGACTGGTCCACGGCAAAGACAATTTCAAAAAATCAGTACTTTTACCTTTTCCAAATCATCCAAAAATAGTTTTATAAAAGATTGACTCCAAAAAATATCTATGAAACAAATATCCCCAAAACAATTTACAGTGGCAAACTTTATATTTCATTCATATTAAAGTAAGAAATTCTAGCCCTAAAATGCACTTTGGAACTTTTTGTACTCCGAAAAACAAATACGTAAAACGAAAAAACCAAACAAACAAACAAACAAAAAATAAAAACAAAAAACAAACAAACAAAAAAAAAACAAACCCCACCATAAAATAACTCAGAAGTAACTGTAATTGTAGTTTCTTCAGTTGGTCGTTACGACAACTAAGCTCATTTTAGCGCAGAACTAATAAAAATATAAGAATGCTAGGAAATTTGGATCCCAGAAATTAATCTCAGGTAGGACAGGAATAATTAAGAGTACTTTTCCCACAATCAAAATTGTTTTATACATTGTAGTCATAGTAAAACAAACTATCATAAAAAGGGACACAAATAGGCCTTAGATGTCATGCAATTTGAAACTTTCTTTAAACTCCAGCACAGACGCATTTGAATTTCTCGATGTCACATGAGCGATAACGTTTTTGGGTATTCTGTTTCATTTTGAACGTGAAGCAGATATCTAAATAGAAGTAATAAATAAATAGAACTTAAACGTTTTGGATGTACTATTTTACATTGATGAACAATTGTGAGTGTGTTATAGAATTAAGAAGACCTAAGTGACTACATTTCTCAAGAGAAATAAACTCTTACGCAATTAGAAATGCATCCAATCAGAATAAAAACATACCCACAGTATATTATTTTTGAAACGGCAACTGAAAAGACTAGAAAAAGTAAAAGAAGCATTGTCCTTCTGAAGTAAAATTAACTATAAAATAGAAGTGTGTTTTTTTATACAAAACGAATGTCTCCCCCAATGAATGTCTTCCTGGAGATGATTTGTATCTTTATATGTTGCTTTTGCATTTGAATATTACTAAATATGGTTGAAATCCAATGAAAGATGTGGGAGAATCAAAATTCAAAATTCTATGACAAAAAGGAGCATTTGCCGATCACTCCAGTCAGACAATATGCACAACTTGGTATGAAGGACAACAATAAAGTATGGCTGAAATCCTATGTAAGATGTGAGAGAATCAATGTCAACAAACTTACTTATTTAAATTCTATATCAAAAAGGGGCATAAATCAAAACAAAAATTGACCGATCAATCCGGCCAGAAAATATGCACAACTAAGCATAAAGATCAACAATCATGTGAAGTTTGGTTGAAATCCGATGAAAGATGTGTTCGAATTAGCGTCCATAAACTTAATTTATCAAACTTTTGATGTCAAAAAGGGTAAAAAAAATCCCTCAAAAATTGGCTGATCAATCCGGCACAACTAGGCAAAATGGTCAACAATCCTGTAAATTTTGGTCGAAATCCGATGGAAAATGTAAGAGAATGGGCCTCCACAAGCTTTGTGACGCACGGACGAATAGATGGACAGACTGACGGACGACAGACGGAAAAGATAAAAATATTATGTCTCCACCTTAAGAGGGGGAGACATAACTAACAAGCGCTTTAACAATAACTGCTTTACAGTAAGCAAAGCACTATTGCCGTAACGTAAGCAGCCATATAGTACCATGAAGAAAGCGGACAAATATTGTGTAATTGTATAATACCTAATGGATTGTCTGTATCTGTATCGTCATCATAGACTTTCTGTATAATTATTATCATGACAATGTAAATTAAAGCTGTGTTGAAGTATGATACGTAGAATGTCGCTCCCAATCCTCCAATAAAGGTATAGCTACCAATTACAGCTGCAACCAGTACTGTGGCGAATTCTACACTTAACCCGTCTACCAAACTTGTCAATACTGCAGCACCACCTAAAATAATAAAGAAATGATAAAAACACACAGGGATAAAAGAAGCCAAAACATTTCATCACAAATCAAAACACATTTACCTTGACAAATTGAAATGTTTCGTTGACAGTCTCTCTATCTCTGAATTGTAGTTTCTCTCTATGGTCTATATGGGGGTAATAACAAAAAAAGACTATACACGAGACAATATTATAGCCGATGAAGACTTTGAAATACGTATTGACTTGGAGGAATGTGGCATTTTTTGTTTGTTTTTTTTTAGTTTTAGGAATCGTATTAATCTATATCAAACTCAACCATGTGGTGACCCTTAATTTCGAACTGGAACTTTTGCGGGCAAAGTAACAGAAGTTCCCAACACAGTGCTGATATCCGGTTGAAACATCTCCTTTTCGAAAATATATAATATGAAATTTCGTGCAAAACTTATGCAAAAACCGAGGAAAATGTATGAAAATATGCCTGAACTCACCGCTCACGGATCCTTTTCGCGGGAATTAAGATAAGAGAGCAGGTTTAGGAATACAATAAAAATTATTCTGCTTGAAGGATTTATAGATTCTTTAAAGCGATGGCATGGATAATTTTGTCTAGAAAAGAATTGTTTATCCTATAGATTAATTGCATAAACATGATGATGATTGCATAAAAATGATGATGATAATGATGATGATGATGAAGAAAACAAAACACTAAAAGCAGATATCAAGAGATAAAAAAAAAAAACAAAAATAAAAAACAATGCTTAAAATATGCAAAATTTGGGATCTGTATAAAAATATTTCGTTAATTTCAAATTATCATACATTTAAATCGTCAAACAGGTAGGTGGTTTTTGAAACATATAAACACGAAACTGTAATGCGAAAATGAATCTCGCCTGGTAACACAATGTCATTTTTATGATAATTGTACGTGCCAAGTTTCCGCGGTATACATGAAAAACGGTGATTAGATGTTTTGGTATCGATAGTGTCGCCACCTATTAAAATATGGCGGATCCCAGTAGTAATGTTTGACATTTCTAATTTCGTTTTTATCTTATGATGAAGATTAAACTTGTTTATCGAGGTATCGTTGATGTTAGACATGTAAATAACAGAATATCAAATTTTATTTTTTTGACAGATCTTTCCATGTAATGATGAGTTGAGTACATTGATATAGTCAATGAGTTGCTTATTTTTTATCTTTTGTTACTCTTTTCTATTTGCTTACATGTAGCCTTCTCCACGATTGTTTACACTTTATTTTATAGAATTGTTAGCGTACAGGTCTTAACGAGTTGTGTTACCTGTTAGTGAAATGATCTAACTATAAATAATGTCAAATTCTATCTTTGCTTTTTCGGATGAGTTTATTTACCTAACATAAGCATTGCTGTTACTATGACATTCGTCAGAAATCCAAATACACAAAATGTAACGTGCGTCCTCTTATCAAATCTAGCCCTGATTACTTGTAAGAAAGTCTTGGCACCAGGAGCTCGAATTTTTAATTGTGCAGAGATGATCGAAAACAACAGGATTTGTATGGTGGCTCCTGCAGCATACCAAAAAGGTCCACTTATACCATACTGCAATAACAAAAAATACTAATTATATCATAATTCGATACCAAAATGTCCAATTTAACCATAAAATAATGAAAAAAATAATTATGCTATAATTTATTACAAAAAGGTCATCTTATATAAACTTTAAAGTGCGCTATAAAGAAAGACAAACTATAATTTGATTCAACAAAGGAGAAAGAAGACACCCATTGATTTTAAGAGCACTGGCGATCCCGCATCTTGACACAAATTTTAAAAAAACACCACTATTCTTGCATCTGAATCTGTTATGGCGGAATTCCTGGCTCATTAACGTATTATATTTGCAGTTCTTCAATGAATATACCAATATTCTTCAAGTAACACCTATAACAACTCCTTCAAAACTCCTGTCTTTTCTTTGTCAATCAACCAATCAAAATTCTATAGAATTCTATTGTATACCAATTTGTCATCACTGGAGTATCAAGGTAAACCCCTTCAGGCAGTACAAATTGGTATACAATAGAATTTCTATAGAATCTTGATTGGTTAATTGGCAAATAAAAGACAGAAGTTTAGAAGGACTTGTTATAGGTGTTACTTCAGGAATATTGGTATGTTCATTGAAGAATTGCAAATATAATACGTTAATGAGCCAGGAAACCCGCCATAAGATTTATTTTTTTTGTAACTTTTTCTCTCAGCCCAATTAAGTAAGCTTCTTGAGCTAGCCAGTAGTTTTAATAGCGACGAGTACTCAGTAAACTATCTTTCAAAATTATGTTTTGTCTCCTTTTTCCTTTTCAAGACTGTGGTCATGGTGTTTTATTCGTATGTTTTTTATGCTATAGGAAAGCGGGACAGGGACAGGTTTGGGTACCCATAAACCAGTTTAACCCTACCGCTGGCTTTTGCTAGTGCCGGTACCAAGTCCGGCTGTCCCGAGTTCCTATCGTTGTTTACGTGTGTCTTTTTTAATTGTGTTTTTTTTTCTTGTGCAGTTCCTTGGTAGATTGTGGCATGTGACTATGTTTTTGTCGGAAATTGTAGGTGTTTCCTGTTAACTTTTTATTCTTTGCACTCTTAACGGAAGAACCATTGCTGTCAACATTTTCTGTTGTAAGCTCTGTCAACGATTGGTAAGTTAATTTTAGTTCGTATTGTGTGAAGAAGCATATTATATAATACCATTAAACATTTAGATATTGAAATTAGCTAGAATTCATCTCAAAATAACCTCCGTTATGTAACATACAATACAGATGAGAAAGTCACAGGAAATTGTCACTATGTCTTGTTTGGTGAAATATGTTTTCCATTTAATTTGATTTGAGTCAAATTTGTTTTTCCACATTTAACCGTTTGAAACTGTTCATGTGTAGTCCATTAAATGATAAATGAATCAAAGTTCATTGTGAAATATTGCCCTTGTCCTATCTGTAACAATTTTTACCTTAGTAGCCACTGTGGCTGACTGTAATAATGTAGCAGCCCAAGTCCATTGTGATACAATAGTGGTTGCAGTTAAACCAGTGCTGACTTTTCCTCCAGCGTCAAACTCTGTATCTAAGGCATTCTGAAAATAACTTGACAATAACGAACACAGTAAGGATAAAGTACATTCAAATCTTTCAGATCTAAAAAAAAAATAAGTAGAGACTGCATCGCTTGGCAGCAAACATCTTACAACTAATTCCAATATACAAAATAACCCTTTCTGCTTTCGACACATAACACGAGACTTACATAGTCTATAGATAAAAATTAATGTCGCTTCAAGGTATTTGGAAGACCAATACAAGCAATAGGATGAGAAATACGTTAAAGGAGAAAAAATTACTCCAACATAACTTTACAAGAGGGAGATACTCCTTAGTTTACTTACTTTACACTCATTTCGGTATTTAGTTATTTGCAAGAGGGGGATACTCCTGAGTGATGTTCATCCATGGTATTAAAATTGCAAAATACCGAAAATGTTATTTAATTCATTTCTGTAGATCGCATTTTCGACACCTTGCGTCATTTCAGTTCATGTAAAAAAATAATAAACAAAATCATTTGGAAGACAGTCTTTGAAAAAAGTCTAATGTAAAACTAAATTCCTGAATGTGACCATGTTTATTGCAAAAAAATGTTATAGTTACGTTGATGGAAAGAAATAAAGAACGAAATTACGAAGTTACTGTGAATTTAGTTTCTGCATATGCACATTTCAACACCTTATGTCTCTTCAGTGCAGATCAAATCAAAACATTTGAGTATCCATAAAAGCTGAGAAAAAACAAACCACAAATGGGATCTAAAAAGGAAAGCCAAAATCAGCTAAGGACATAGTAATGCAGAATTTTCTTAAATTTAGATATATTAGATATGTATTATATAAAATTGGTTTACTTCACTTCGGTCAGGTTGGAAAAGAAATGAATTTCTCATAGTATCCTATACTTAATTGTATTCAAAGCTGACTGCCACGTGCTTTAAAAAAGACTTTGGATTTGGTCTGCAATCCTTTCCAGTACAATTTTGTTCAGTTAACAGCGTTTGTCTATAAAGATAATGGAATATCTTTCATCTTATGTTAAACCATGTTTTGCAATAGCTACATTTTTTTTATATCTATTGATTCATTTCCAAATTATCACAATTTAAAGCCTTTAATACATCGATAGCAAGTTTCAGAAGAGGTAGAGACTTATGAAGGACAGACGAAAGTCGGTTGATACCAAGTTATGAAAACAGCCGACATCCTCCTTAGACTCTTTTAGTTTCTTTTATTTTATTATTATTTTTATTTTTTTTTAGAATAAGTTTTAACCACGTCTTTCAAGACAGTGTTAATCATATTTAACATTAATTTATTATTGCATAAAGGGAGAGAACTGATAGTTTATTTCCTCTGTGATGTTACGTAACTCGTAACTACTTTTCCAGTTAATATTATTGTTTATTTAATTTTATAACTTGGTTACAATTTTTATATTGCACTTCACTAACTGATACGAATGAAATATACACAGAGTACTTGGAGGCACCAATCAATTAAAGTAAACAAATAAAATGCTTTGACTTTTGCAGACACGATCTCTAAAAAACGTTTTGTTACTTGTGTTTACTATTCTTGCCTTTTATTAATTTGATTCTTCAGATAAATATCACTTTTCCTTTGTAATTTTTCAGTAGTTTGAATTACGGAACACTCTCAATAATAGAGATATAAGGGGCCAATATTTGAAATAAGAACATAAGGACTCGAAAGGAAACAAGACTTACAATAATGCTAATAAATATCCTATATTGGACAGAAAGAATCAGTTTATGAAAGAAACCAAGTATCACGGGAATCTTAACCATAAAAAAACTCGTCCATTAATAAATTTATCATCTTTATCATAATAAATAGGAAACCTACATTTAGACGCTATTAGATTTGGCTATTCATGAAGGCGAACTACTTAGAGATTTCCTTCCTTCCTTAGAACCAGTCATTTTGTGAGTAATTGACTCAACGATTTATAAGCTAACTACAATATTGACAAACAATCTCAAATACTACATACATTCTTTTATTCTTGAACAGATAACATATGATGGTTGTCATGTCAACGTTAATGCATAACCGAATTAGGTTTTTGATACAAAAGTATCTAAAGTGATCCGTAAATCAAGATTTCTCGTCTAAAATAGTTTTTCACATGCTATGAGACATTTCTATTGCGTTTCATTCAATTATAAAAGAAATAAATGATTTCCTTTTCTGTTGCCTGTTACTTTTGTTTTAACCATTTTGAAATTTCAATAAAACAAACCACTCTACCATGCTAGCTAATTTTTCTGTAAAGTTTTGTTCAGTTCTGAATTCTTTTAATTTCCCACTTTTTCCCGTTTACAAGTCAATAGGGTTTTTTTCGAAAATTAAAAAAAAAACTTTGGGCTCTTGATCGACCAGTCTTTGTTAAAACGACCTGACAAAAATTTGACGGAAACAGAATATGCATTTGTGAGACGTTATCATATCTTTCTAGAGTTAGACTAAGTTATTCTAAATTGAAAAAGATCGCAAATCATTCTAGAAGTACTTTTAGCGAAAGTGAATCTTTTCAATAAAACCCATTTCAGAATGAATAAGTGAACACAGAGTTGAAGACTAATTGAGAAGTTATCTTTGTTTCTTATGAATCATTGCTTAGAAATGTTTTTTATTATAAATATTGTGTAATCTATTTGGAAGCACACGCCAGAAAATTGACTGTACATTGTACTTTTGAAACTGATACGAAATTGATTGAAAACAGACAAAGGACTGGTACAAAACATTTAATATAAGATAATTCCAATATGTAGGACTTCCGAGTTTTGATCTTGCAACAAAGTATTGTGTTAATCTGTTAGTCCGTGGGATTTCATGTGTAAAAACAGCTTACATTATAATCATTTTCCGTATGTAGTTTTTTGGTCGTTTAGATTGTGGATTGGCTGAAGTACTTGTATAGAAATCAAATATTTTGTTCTGGAAATAACTCGAAATAATGGAAAAAAGAAAGGAAACGGGGAATGTATCAAAGAGACAACGACCCAAAGGGGAGTTACAACAACTCAAAGCCACCATAAGATCTTCAATGAACGGCGAGGAAACCCCGCAACCCAAGAATAAAGCGACTTTATTCTATTCGATAAGACATTCGGAAAATTCTTAAGATTAGACCTTCTGTAACTTTCAAGACAAACCGTTTAAAAAATAAAAATTTGAGAAAGCATTTCTTTCGATTATAAATGAAGACAAATCATATAGGAAATTAAATAAATAATTCAGAACTGATTCATAACAATTTAAGGGTTTTTTAAAATTTTTAAAAATAAATTGACACAAAGTTTTATAAAACAGAATTGGTGGTCTTTTTTCTACTTTTAAAATGCAATTGATACATTCCATTTGATTTGATATGCACTAAAGAGACATAAGTTGTCGAAATACGCATATGCTGAAGTCGGTATTTCGTTATTTGTTACAACTTGGTCGATTCCTCTGCTGGTGGATTGTTAGTCCCCAAGGGTATTCACCAACACAGCAGCCAGTTCTTCGGTGCTGGCCCGAAATTCGATTTTATTTGGAATTTGCAATATCTAAAGTAAGTGAGATTTTTGTATATTTTGTTGAAACTAAGGAGTAACTCTCCTATGCAAAGCCATGTCCCTAGCTTATTTTGGCTTTTTATTTAGATCATATTGGTGATTTGTTCTATATCAGTTCTTTAACATCATTGAATTATGTTTTTCCATATGTTCATCTTTTATACGCACTGAAGATACATAAGTTGTCGAAATTACCATATGCAGAAACTAAATTTACAGTACGTTCGGTATTAAGTTATTTGATGCATATCAATGGGTAGATATATTTGGTGATACAGTCTATGGGCAAAAAATAGGTATCTATGGGTACCAACAGTGCACCTCTCATAGCAGATTTATTTGTTATTGCTTCGAGTCACAATTCATGGCAAAAATCCAAAAAACCCTTCTAAACAGCATTTAGTGGATATTTTTAACAATACATATAGATATTTGGACGATATTTTGGCTTTAAATAATCTTGAATTTTCTAAATCTTCAGACGAAATTTATCCTGCCGAACTTACTTTCAGTAAATCCAATAGCAGCAGTGATCATACTCCTTTTCTTGATCTTGATATATCAATTAATCATCCGACTGATAACTAGTGAACGAAGCAACAAAAGGTCTTCAAACTTGGTATGTAAGTTGTTTACCACAAAACTCAAGTGAAGTTCGATTTTGGGTTCAGAGGTTCAAGGTGGTCTTGAGTTATGCCCCTTGAGACATTGACATTTTGAGAATTTTAGGGTTTCCGACTAATAATTGTGAACGAAATAACACAAGGGCTTCAAACGTGGTATGTAAGATTTTTACCACAAAACACAGGTCATGATTGATTTTGGGTTCAGAGGTCCAAGGGGCTCTGGTGTTATGCCCCTTGAAACTTTGAAATTTTGCAAATTTTAGGGTTTTGTACTCATAACTTGTGAATGAAATAACATACTGTCTTCAAACTTAATGTAAATTGTTTACGACAAAACACAGGCCAAGTATAATTTTTGGTTCAGCGGTACACATAGCTCTGGAATTATGCCCCTTTTAACGTAAAACGTGGCGGGGTATCATGTAATGTACCATTACTATTTTTCATATTGGAAGTATTTTGCATTGCACAATATCAATGACATGTTCTTCTTTCATAATTGATGATGTTGTTTTACGAAATCTATTTACAAGTATTTCAATTGAAGTCTCATATGTAAGAAGACTTGATGTCATAGTCAACGGAAATATGTTCTAAGCTAGTTGTCAGTAACTGCGAGCATTTGTCCGGACAGTACCCGTGTGTATTGTCTTCATGTTTTATGGTTTGGATCCAAGTAAACGAGTTTAACCCCACCACAATTTTTGTGCCTGTCCCAAGTCAGGAATATGCTGGTCATTGGCTTGTCCTTGTCTTCTTATAAAATTTTAGTTTCTTGACATTCGGGTTATTGGATGTGGTTTGTTTCCATTGATTTATTCACTTTTTTACTTTTTTAAGGGCCATTTAGGGCTTGCTATATGGTGTGAGGTTCCTCACTTTGTTGAAGACCGTATGGTAGATGCGAGAATCGAGAAACGAACCGTCAATCTAAAACAAATAATCAATGGACAAAGGCAACATCGACAAAAAGACACAAAGACATAACATTGGTATGATACAAAAAAGAAAAATGAAGAGACACACACATACAAAGATGAACCAAATGTTCCCAATAAAAACCATGGGTGAGATCAGGTGCACCGGTAGATTAAGCATCTCCTGCGTCTTATAAGTTATATAAGACACCTGCCGTGTTGAACATATCAAAACCGGTAGTGAAATCAAATCCGGTAGAGAAAAAACAAAAGAGATAGATCCGTTGTCATCTTGGAAACATATATCCCATAGCGGTACACAAAATCGTGATGTCGACCGTAAAACTTCTGTGGTGATGACTTCAAGTTATGGAAAACATACCCTTTCTTAAGTAGCCTATTGGTAAGCAACCGAGCTGTGTCAAGGTTGTCACTATATCGACCACAGGCCCTTGAGAAGAGAATGAATTGGGAGATGTAAACTCCATTTGCTGGCGCTTTTGGAATGTTGCTACAAAGAAAAGCGGAGTTGACTATTGGAAAAGTTAAGTCATCGCGTTTGTCATACAGCCTAGTTTGAAATGTACTTGAGTTGTCAATTTCATGATGAAGGTAAGAGAACGAGGCAGATGTGGAAGTATCTCTAGTATCCTTAATTTCGAGCTCTCTTGTTTAGATAAGCTGAAAAAAATCACCAAAGCGAGGATCGTTTCGTGATAAATTATCATCTAAATAACGGAAGCTGAAATTAGAGGGCAAGACAAAATTTTTATATTTATTTTGAAGAACCCCTTCGTTGAATTCAGCCTGATATATGGACCCAGATCACTAATTGACCTTTTGAACTGATACACACAAAAGTAGTGTTCAATTCGGTCAACCACTCCGCAGGCTTCGAAGGTGTACTGTTTACTCATAACTGAAGAATGGACATTGTAATGGCTGTTTTGGAAGTAGAACTTACTGCAAAAAAACTTATGTAGATATTCAACCTAATGAAATAAAGATATGTAAGAAAATTTTCAACTTTAGTAGAAGATGCCCATTCAGGAATATTTTGATGTCGACATGTGGATTATTTTTATTATTTTCGGGGTTTGGCAAATACCGGAAAAATTAATCTGACATGCAACCCCGAAAATGAAATGGCAGCAACTTCAGACAATTCCGCTCATTTTGAGGGGTGTGACATGTACCAACGAAATATAGAAATGGGTGAAATTACTCAAAATGTTACTATTGGAGCCTATGGAAAATTAATTGGTGTTCTGTGCCCAACTTGTGCAGTACTCAATTTAGCATGTCATCAAACTCCATCCATTATTTGTAAACATCGTGGATTACCAGTTGGTCCAAAGCAGGTCAGTTTTACACTATTTGTCATAATTAGTCAAAACAAATACAACACAATACAAAATAACATCCTCAAATAATATTTCTTTGAGAAATATTCAGATATTATATCCAGGTATTTCGAATGTTTGAAAATGGCATTTGCCAAAATTTGACTCAGGGGTGGTTAGGCATTGAAAATTTTGTCCCGAGAGGTATCAGTGTCTCTTTTTTCTGATGGAAAATGCAAAATCAGGAATGTTGCAAGATTGACAAAGATATTTGGTTGAAAAAATGTGAATGTCAACCATAATTTGAGGCTTCACGCTTATGTGACATGCTTTTCATGCTTTTGTGCATCGAACCAGGAAACTTTAATTTTGAGCCTATTGTAAAGAGCGAGTGTCAATTTCATACTGAAATTGAATAAAGTTCTCAGCCTGACATTATGAGGTAAAAATATAAAGTGTATACTCTCTCCACCAAGTGTACATACTAAGTGCATTGACACCCCCTTTTTGTGCAGAAAAAGCAAACCAGGGCAACACATGTGTCTGTACTATTACCACATACATCTTCATTGAATAAAGGAAATGAAACTTACTAACTGAATAAAGGAATTGAAAATTTAATAATGCACATGCTCTAAATAGTTCATTTAAAGCAACTTAGCACATTTTTGGTTAATTCATGAAAATAAGATGCACAAGCTTCAATATTAGGGGGACAACTCTCAAAGCTTTGCCAATAATTTCAAGTTATCATATCACAATGCGGTTTTCCTTGAAAACTCATGACTAAACAATATTAACAAAACAGACATGAATCCTATATATTGGTATACGATACACAGACATGCATAAGTAGTGACATACTTGTACTTACATACATACCGACATACATACATACATACATACATACATACTGACAAACCGACATACATACATACATACTGACATACCGACATACAAACTGACATTCATACCAACATACATACTAGTATATAGATACATACCAACATACATACATACTGACATACATACCAACATACATACATACTGACATACACAACAACATGCATGCATGCTTATACCGACATACATATATGCATGCATACTTATACCGACATATATACATACATGAATTCCAGGCATGGGGTAATGCTAATGTGTAATGGTAATGCATTGCAATGCATTACATATTTTCAAGTAATTCAATGTAATGTGTAATGCACCAATTTTTGCATTACATGTAATGGTAATTCAATGCATTACTATCACAAAAATGTATGTAATTCATGCATTACACTGCATTACATTGCATTACTATTTCCTGCTGTACAAACATAGAAGGTGATTAACAGAAAAATAATATAAAATGCTAGTTGGCCATTTCATAATAATTAACCAACCATTTTACTGCATGATTTACATTTAAAAAAGATCCTAATTAAATGAAAATAATTTAGAATATGTTATTAAATCTCATCTGTTTTGTCCCAAATGATGAACAGTATAAAAGGTAGTATTTTAATCAGGGTTTAATCGAATGATAAAACTGTATCACATAATGTACAGCATCATGTCTAAATGTAAGGGCATTCCTTTGGTCTACATTCCCTATGTTTGATGGCAACTAAGATTTTCCCCTTTTTTATTATCCAAAGGAATGATCATTTGTATTTTTAAATTTAATCGGCAGAATTGGGAGAAGCAATCATGAAGGTGTGTGTGTATTGATTCATTACCCTTGAAAGGTCCCCCTTCCCCCCAAAAAATAGAGAAGTCATACTAAAGACAAGTTTTTGATACAATACATTCTTTAATTAGATTAAAAGTTTGGACTCTGTTGTAAAAACAAACTTAATTAACATGATTAACAATAGTGTCAAATTAAATGATAAAGACATTGTTGTCCACTGTAAAAACATTTTCTATACCATTTTAATTACCTATAAATTAAAATCTTAGGCAGTATCTGAGTATGTGGTGGCAAATTTTATGGGCTGTTCCAGAAAAGTTGATGTGGGACCCTTTGAAGGCGCTTTAAATAAACTGCTGTGGGTGGTTGTGTTTTCATCATCTTTTTGTATTGTACATATAGGAAGAAATTCTATGTGTGGTGGGGGTAATTAAAAGTGCCTTCAAAGACCCCCATGTCCATTTTTCTTGAACAGCCCTAAGTAATTTTTATAATTTTATATTGTACAAAAAGATAATTTTGTTGGATAATAAAATTCAGACACTATAGACCATACATATTTTTTGTTTTTGCTTTCCAGCTAAAGCATAGAGATGTATATCTGAGTTGATTTATTTGTTGATAAAATGTCAAAATGTAATGGCAATTCAATGCATTACTAAGCTAAAGTAATGGTAATTCAATGCATTTCTTTGCAAATTTCATGTAATGGTAATGGTAATTCAATGCAAATTATCTTCAAGTAATAGTAATTCAATGCATTACATTGCACTGTAATTCGCCCCATGCCTGATGAATTCCCATAAATACTGACATACCGACATACATACCGAGATACATGCATACATATATACATACATACATACATACATACACACACACCGACATACATACCAACATACAAAAATAATAACAAGTAGTTAATATTTTTATTTATTATATTTATTATCTGCTTCCTATGTATGCCGCACCTATTCTAAGGTTTTCGGTTTCCAAGGTCTTCTTTCCAAAGGAAATGCTTGGTTACCATGCATAAATTTATGTTTTTTCCTTTCACCTTTCATAATTGTAACATTTAGCTATCCGATGAATGTTTTCAACAAGAAATGATGACGTCATAATGCTGTGACGTCACAATTTATATGATGTCATCAAATGCACTGTCAAAACATTGACTGTGTTTTTCATACCAAAAGGGTTGGTTGATACTAAAACAGCTGTAAAAC
>MJUU01026873.1:40180-78140 GCA_002080025.1 Modiolus philippinarum | reverse complement strand
TAAAAAATTTATGAAAACATTGTGAACAAAAATACTCCTCTCATTAAGATCTTCATTTAAGGTTGGTCAAAAAAAAATTTTGTCCGCCATTTTCAAAATGGCTGCCATTTGAAAATTTGTTATCGCGATATCTCGGAAACGATAAAAAATTTATGAAAACATTGTGTTGCAAAAATACTCCTCTCTTAAAGATCTTAATTTATGGTTGGCCAAAAAAAATTTCCGTCTGCCATTTTCAAAATGGTTGCCATTCGAAATTTTGTTATCGCGATATCTCGGAAACGATAAAAAAATTTCTGAAAACATTGTGTTGCAAAAAAATACTCCTCTCTTGAAGATCTTCATTTATGGTTGGTCAAAAAAAAAATCGTCCGCCATTTTCAAAATGGCCGCCATTCGAAATTTTGTTATCGCAATATCTCGCAAACGGTAAAAAATTTATGAAAACATTGTGAAGCAAAAATACTCCTCTCATTAAGATCTTCATTTAAGGTTGGTCAAAAAAAAAATTTCGTCCGCCATTTTCAAAATGGCTGCCATTCGAAAATTTGTTATCGCGATATCTCGGAAACGATAAAAAATTTATGAAAACATTGTGTTGCAAAAATACTCCTCTCTTAAAAATCTTAATTTATGGTTGGTCAAAAAAAATTTCCGTCCCCCATTTTCAAAATGGTTGCCATTCGAAATTTTGTTATCGCGATATCTCGGAAACGATAAAAAATTTCTGAAAACATTGTCTTGCAAAAATACTCCTCTCTTGAAGATCTTCATTTATGGTTGGTCAAAAAAAAATTTCGTCCGCCATTTTTAAAATGGCCGCCATTCGAAATTTTGTTATCGCAATATCTCGCAAATGGTAAAAAAATTATGAAAACATTGTGAAGCAAAAATACTCCTCTCATTAAGATCTTCATTTAAGGTTGGGCAAAAAAAAAATTTCGTCCGCCATTTTCAAAATGGCTGCCATTTGAAATTTTGTTATCGCGATATCGAGGAAACGATAAAAAAATTTATGAAAACATTGTGAAGCAAAAATACTCCTCTCATTAAGATCTTCATTTATGGTTGGCAAAAAAAAAAATTTCGTCCGCCATTTTCAAAATGGCCGTCATTTTAAATTTTGTTATCGCGATATCTCGGAAACGATAAAAAATTTCTGAAAACATTGTGTTGCAAAAATACTCCTCTCTTAAAGATCTTCATTTATGGTTGGTCAAAAAAAAATTTCGTTCGCCATTCGAAATTTTGTTATCGCAATATCTCGCAAACGGTAAAAAATTTATGAAAACATTGAGAGCAAAAATACTCCTCTCATTAAGATCTTCATTTAAGGTTGGTCAAAATAAAAAATCTCGTCCGCCATTTTCAAAATGGCCATGATTCGAAAATTTGTTATTGCGATATCTCGGAAAAGATAAAAAATTTATGAAAACATTGTGTTGCAAAAATACTCCTCTCTTAAAGATCTTCATTTATGGTTGGTAAAAGAAAATTTCCGTCCGCCATTTTCAAAATGGCTGCCATTCCAAATTTTGTTATCGCGATATCTTGGAAACGATAAAAAATTTATGAAAACATTGTGTAGCAAAAAAACTCCTCTCTTCAAGATCTTCATTCCTGGATGGTCAAAAAAAATTTTTTTCGTCCGCCACTTTGGAAATAGCTGCCATTCGAAATTTTGTTATCGCGATATCTCGGAAACGATAAAAAAATTATGAAAACATTATGTTTCAAAAATACTCCTCTCTTAAACATCTTAATTTATGGTTGGTGACAAAAAAAATTTTCGTCCGCCATTTTGAAAATGGCCACCAATCGAAATTTTGTTATCGCCATATCTCAGAAACGATAAAAAATTTATGAAAACATTGTGTAGCAAAAATACTCCTCTCTTTAAGATTTTCATTCGTGGATGGTCAAAAAAAAATTTCGCCTGCCATTTTGAAAATGGCCATCATTCGAAATTCTGTTATTGCGATATCTTGGAAATGATAAAAAAATTGATGAAAGCATTGTGTTGCAAAAGTACTTCTCTCATTACGATCTACATTTATGGTTGGTCAAAAAACTTCTGTTTCCATAACTTTTTTGACCAAAATAGAAAACAAAAACAAACTCTTACATGTAATCATGGTGAAAACTGGTGAAAGACCTTGCAATTGTTCTCTGAACAATTGACCTTTAAATTATATTTGTTTTTCTTTGGTGGTAAAAAGTCGGTGGCTTAAATCCGCCTGTTGATAAAAATGAATATTGAAAAGCATTACTCTATTAATCTTTCAGGGATTTTCAGGAGAGATAAAACTCGAAAATGGTATGAAAACCGCCTAAATTTTCATTAAAAATCCTATATTTCGTTTTCACGTACTGTTCGTGAAGATGTGTTATGATTATACATTAAAATGGGTAGTTTAATACAGGATTATTATATTTGTTTTTCTTTGGTGGTAAAAAGTCGGTGGCTTAAATCCGCCTGTTGATAAAAATGTAATTTATTTTTTCAGACAAAGATTATTTAAGTAATTTAAGTGCAAATCTAGGCCTATTTTTGACATTACTATCGTAGCGTGCATAGCAGTTGCTAAATGACTAACAAAATGGACATTAATGAAATTTCATTTAATGCCGAATCGTTAGCTATTTTACAAGGATTTTCATTCATAATTTGTTTTTGCTGGTGCAGTCTTTTTTTTCACCGAAAACGACAGGATTAAATTTTTAAACTGGGCATGGATATTTCATGTATTTATGGGAGATAATACATGTATTATGTATGTGTGTAAATTATCTCTACAATCGTTGTTGAATTTATTGTACTGTGTCTTGTACAATAACTTAGTTGTAGCACTGTCATGGCTCCACCCCCACATAGGTATTGGGATTTATTGAACACTTTGTTTTCAAAAGAAAATGAAGCACCACTGTGATACAATAGCTGTAGTCTCCTTATAAACTTTAAAATACATGTAGTTTCTATTTTTGTGACGAAGTAAACAAACGTAGTTTACAAATTCGTGCATGTTTTAGTTAAATTAACATTAGTAATTTATTCTCCTTTCCGGACATCCGGGTACTTTACCTGTGGAGGCGGTGAAAAAGTCCACATTTCATTATATATCTAAGTAACTTTAACTTTGATTTATTCATTCAAGATATCTATATGAAACTCGGAAAATGCATTTGGAACATCAATATTAACATCATATCCAAATTTCAAGATCATAGTTATTATAAGACCGAATATATTGCAATTTAAAATATCGGTTTTTTACATAGATTATATCTGTAAACATCGATCGCGTCACCGCCTATATTGGTGGTGTAAGATTGAAATCGACAGATCTGATCGGTCAATTTAGCTTTGTGATGTCACGCCGGATAAGAGAATAAATTCATTCAGAGATGAAAACTGAGAGTTAAATCAACAATGTTACGTAACTCTCTTCTTAACAATTTGATTGTTTTTGTTTCATGTTTCATGTTAGATTTATTATCACTGTTTATTTAATTTTTCAACTTGGGTATAATATTTGTATTGCACTTCCCTAATTGGAATGAATTGAATTCAAACAGAATACTGAAAGATACCAAGCAGTTGAATTTTGGACAAACTATCTCCTATGAAAACGTTTTTGTTACTTGAGTTTATTTATCAGACGTTTTATAGATATTTTTCTTGAGATCAAAATATCAATTTTCATTTTGGTGTGTCGGTAGTTTGAATTACGCAACAATGATTCCAAATACAGCCCTTTTCTGTATTTAACTATCATCATTGACACTGGTAAAATAAAAACTAGAATAAATGATAAAAGGAATAATTTTGTTTTTACTTTACTGATTTTTATTTCCTATACGGCGACGTTAATGTTATCTTACCATAAAAGCCAATTTTTTACAACAGGGTTACAGATTTGACAATTGCTGATATGGAAATTTAATGTCTAAATATGGCGTTACTCCCATACATTTTATTACTAAGTGCATTTTAATCCTCTCTCTTTCGGAAAGTTTATCAAAAAATGCCTGAAACTGATTAAAAGACCAGAAAAACTGGGACGTAGTTTACATTTCTTACGTAATAGGGGATATCGACAAGATATTTTGCTTGAATCCGTTCAATTAGTTTTTAGATCTACTAACCTAAAATTTACACAAATACTACTGCCGTTGTCTACTCAAATAAATGATGATTCTTGACCAATGAAATAAAAGGGACAACAGGAAATTCCTACAATCGCTGAAAATTATAATTATAAATTACATGTATAATTACATGCCACAATCTGTTAAGAAACTACCTTCGGGAAGTTTTGAGTGTGAATTTTCTTTCGTAGTGCGACATTGTTTGCGAGCAGACTAGGCTCTTAAAATGTTAGCCGACAAATTAGCAAACATCCCTTGACTCAATTCTCAAAATTACGTATTGTTATTTTCTCTCCTTTCAAGCTTCTGGTCATGGAGTTAGTAGTCCACCTGTATTGGGTTTTATCCGTATGTTTTATACTATAGGAAAACGGGACAGAAAAAAGGAGAGGTTTGGATACCCTGGCTTTTGCTTGTGTCGGCACCAAGTCCGGCTGTCCCGAATTCCTATCCTTGTTTACGTTTGTCTTTTGTCCTTTGTAGTGTTTTCCTGTGTAGTTCCCTGGCAGTTTGTAGCATGTAATTGTAATTCTGCACCATCGTAGCCATTTCTTGCTATACCCTTTTATTCCATTCAAAAAAATATAATAAATATCCATTATTCTACACAAGGAATCCTGTTTGAAAAAAAAATCAAGTATCACGACAATCTTAAACCAGTCAATTAATAATCTTAAAAACAACAATAGGAAACCTACATTAAGAAGCTATTAGATTTGGCTATTCATGAAGGCGAACTACTTAGGAATTTCCTTACTTCCTCAGAACCAGTCATTTTGTGAGTAATTGATCGACAAACGGTATCTGAGTACTACAGCCATTCTTGTTTTCCTTTAACAAATGAAACTGCACATATACTATTTGTAATTTCAGCTTAAAATCTATAACTGTATCTATGGAACGCCAGGACTGCCTTAAGTGTAAATAAGTTAGTATATGCAGTGGTAACATCATTATATGCAGTGGTTATGACATTATATGCAGTGGTTACGGCATTATATGCAGTGGTCACGACATTATATGCAGTGGGCAGTGGTAACAGCGTTATATGTCACGACATTATATGCAGTTGTCATAACATTATATGCAGTGGTTTCGGCAAAGTGAAGGTGATGCTGAGAGAATGTGATGATGTTGATCGTTGAAGGTGGTGGTGGTGATCACAGAATGTGATGGTGATGGTAGTTGATATTGAAGGTTGGGATAAAATTGTCAGTTAGCTCCATAAAGATCCGTAAATGAGGCGGATTTATTTTTAACGAATACATATATTCTGCTTACACCGCAAAACTAAAAATGGAGATGATTTTGAAGTCAAACAATTTGGGGAGTTTCATTGACAATTTTGCCAAAGAAAAGATTACACCAGATGTAATAAGCAAATTAGACCGACATGATTTTATCAATTTAGGCATAATTCATCCTGGAGATATGATGAAAATTATAATTGCTTGCAACAACTATGGTTCTGTTCGCCCCCAAAAAACTATAGGACACAATGTGAGTTTTGCGTTTTGTTTTAAACAATTACTAATGAACCCCTAAAACTATAGGACAAAATTTGTTTTTCGATACAGTGGTGTCGTTGGGATTCTTAACATACACGCCGATTAACCGCGTTGTATCATTTTGGTCAAATGCTGCACGATACGGTCAAATATGAATCAACAACTTTCCACGTGGTAACACCAAGCTTAGTTTATTTTATTTTTTTATCAACTTTCTGCACATTCGAGTGTAAAAACCAACATTAACTTTACTCTATATATATCAATTTTTATACACAATACAATATTGTATATTTGACAAAAAGATATGGAGTAAATGCACTTGAGACCATAAATCATGTGAACTCCAACTATAATAAATCAAAATGAGCTGGATGGCCATTTCGACAAATTATGTTTCCTCAGCAGCTCTAATAACAAAATACAGGAAGTCCAAAATACGCCATGACGCTATAAAACGTCATCAAAAAGGTATAAAGGTGAGGATCTTATTCAACGGCGTATGATTTTTATCAATGTACCATACATTTTCCCCGTTTCAATATGCCTACGCGATGTTTCGTGTAAGATAAATAGAGTTCCTTACAAATTAAGGGGATTAAAGGCCAAATTGCGGTAAAGATGATACACTTCGCATCAATTGCTGTTAATTTAGAATTTAATAAACCAGATTTTCTATATAAAAGAAGGTGTACACCTGAGAAATTATCTCAAATACGAGTACGCCATAACCAAGAAAAGCATACACCTCAAACACGGGGAATTGTTTTATTAACTCCAAACAGAGACATACAATGGAATGTATGTCTCTGCTCCACACAACATTTAAAAGACAAACTCCTGAATTAAATATTTGACAAAAAGATAATGTCGTGACCACTGCATATAATGTCATAACCACTGCATATAATGCTGTAACTACTGCATATAATAACTTATTTACACTTAAGGCAGTCCTGGCGTTCCATACGTATCAGCTTGAATGCTATACTATACTGAGTGCCTATAAAAACGCAACACTTACGTTTTTACAATTTTTGTCGCACAAATAACAATTTTCAACAAATATAACTGAATTTACTTGTAATTACACAGGCTTAAAAAACAATATTCCGCATGACTGATTTTTGAAACCACGCCACCCGCAATACATGGCATGAAATGCAAAAGAATAGGTTTTTGCGCAAATTTACGTATGATTGGTTTTCTTTATTGTCCACTGCAAAGCTTAACCCCGTGAAAACATTTTCCCATCTCAAAGCCTTTGGACTGGTTTTCATTTAAGGATGTATTCTCCTGAGGTTTCAATCTCGTTGAAGTCTCGCTTATGAATAATTCTTTAAACTTGCCTTATGAGCGAACATTTTTTATTGATTTATATCATATAACGATATTCCCAAATGGTGTCAAAACATTATGTACCTACAACCAGTTGTTTTTGAGAAATGAAAAATTCTAATTTTGACCAAAATTGACCAATGATCTCATCAGTCAGAATTTATCGTATTTTGGGGTAAGGGTAATGAAAATCATTTTGCATGAAAAGTGTGCATCTCTTTCTTAAGTCTTAAAGATATAATTGTCCAACTATTTAAAACAAAAAATGGTGAGTTTTGATAGTTTAGTTGATGGAAAATTTGAAAAATCTTTAATTTTACAGATTTTACGTTGTCTTGAATTTGACCAAAAAAAGCAACATTTTCGTACAAAACTTTTTTATATCAACACGAACCTATGTTTTTTATTAGTGATATTTCTTCAGATTAACAAGATCTGGAAACTTTGGCAAAAACTTGATGGTAGAAATTAATATTTTTTCCAAAAAAAGACCACAAAAGACCAAATTTGATGAAATTTGTATAAAACCACAAAAGATAGGGATTTTCAACTGATGATGGCACAAAAATATGCACACGGACATATAGGTTTCTCTTCGAAAATAATTTTTTCATGGTCTTCGCATTTTAAAAATATAGGTTTCGAGAAAAACTTGATGCAGGAAAATTTTGACCTCTCAGGAGAATACATCCTTAGTCCATGAATGATAGAGACTTTTAACATTCTCTTGATTGTTTCTCAAAATGCCTTGTTTTCCCATTAAAAAGACATTACTTTAACGTTTATCTTCTGTTGACCACGATGAATCAGTTTGATATTTCGACGGCTTCTTTTGGAAGCCTTTGCAAACATTTGTGCAAATTTTCAAATCTTTGGATTTGGAATTTGTTTTAACGTTAAGAATTAAAATTCTCAAAAATCGATATTTTTTACCCAAAAATTCAGAACATTGCAAGTTTTGAAAAATTTCAACTCGAAACAACTTCTTGACAAAATTGGAACTCAGAATCTGAAGAATGGGGCATTTTTTCTTAATTTTTTCGTCAGTGTAATTGAAATGTTTAGACAAACGTTGATGCTGTGGCAAAGTTTCAACAGTGGACAAAAAATACATGGATACAAAACTTTAAACAGACACTTGGCTTAGTGGTTTAGCAAAGATAAGTTCTTTAGTCTGACATAGAAGATTTCTAAAACATAAATATCAGGTGTTGCGTTTTCATTGGCGCTCAGAATATATTCCTGTTGAGTTTCATTCCATTATTAACTTTAAATTTTTCTTTCTGGTAGTATGTTACTATTGCAGATATCGCCAGTTTCAAAATTTCAATACAAGAAACCATTTCTCATATGCTAGCTAATATTTCTGTAAAGTTTTATCCAGTTCCAAGCGACTTTTTCCTGTTTACTAGTAAACTGGCCTTTTTGTAAGTAAAATACTTGCACCTCGCGGCTTAGAATCCATAAGTGTCAGGGAAAACGGTTAGACAAAATTATGACATGGCAGAAAATTACGGACTAAAACGTCATAATGTTCACGATTTAAAATATTTATTCTAAATTTAAAAAGACCCGGAAGCAGTGTAATGTTGGAAAATCAAAATTTTTCCATATAATCGATTTCAAAATTCATTAGTTGGTATCTGTCTCTCTTGTGAATCACAGCTTGGAAATGTTTTTAATTTTTAATATAATGTGTAATCTATTTGGTATCACACATCATAAAATAGACTGTACATTGCTCTTTTGAAACTGATACGAATTAATTGAAAACAGAAAGAGACAGGCACAAAACATTTAACGTGAGATTATGATTCAGGTATGTTATCACTTTCGAGTGTGATCTCACCACAAACGGCGTTAGTACTCTAAAGCATTTCTCTAGGGTTGTGTTAGTAAACTCAACTGCCATTGTATTCGTTTTTCTGATGTTTATCAGTATACGCCACCATTTGCTCTTACTCAAAATAAAGCAGACTTACGTCACTTTTTATAATCGAAAAGACACTCGAAAAGAAACAAAGACTGTACGGTGACCCCTAGGTGCCTTGTTTTGGGAAAATCAACTTGGAGATGGGATGTTTTGTCCTTTACATTTACCCCATTTCCTTTCCTTTTCATTAATACCCATATTCGTTTTAATGAAGATCCATTGCAGACAGTATGATCGTCTGTAACTTTCAAATTAATTATTATAAAAAAAATACCATGTGTTTTAAATTGAGAACAATGTAAGTTCTCTAATTATACACATATTCTTCTTTTTAAATGATGAGTTGATACATTGATCTTTATTTGTAGTCTTCTATCATTTTTATACGACCGCAAAAAAATTGAGGTCGTATAATGGTATGGCGCTGTCGTCGTCGTCGTCGTTGTCGTCGTGCTTTTGAAACGTTACACAGTCGTTCTTGACACATTGAAGATGTGCACCTTCCTTTTTGGGCCGATTTGAAAAAAAAAATGTCGAATTTATGCATTGTTGAACTTAGTCATTTTTCAGCATATTTTAACATTACAGTGCCTGGTTTGTGTAATCTGAAAGATTAACATCTCTGACTAAATACCTTTGGAAGTTTTTACTGTTGTTTGAACACACTGGTGATGTGAACCTCCGGCCCCTTTAGGCCAGTTTTGATGTAAAAAATGTCAAATTTATCTATTATTTAACTTGTACTTCATTCTATCATATTATATCATCATGGTACTCAATTTTTGTCCAGAGACGTTGCAGAGTTTTGAACGCATTGACCATGGGCAGCTATTCTTGAAATTTGCATTGCTTTCATATATTTTCTCATAAAGATTCAAAGTATGTGTTTATTTGAAACTCAGGTATGGTTTTCACCTTTGCTGAAGTGATATGGACTATTTTCATTTTATGCTTTGTTCAACTTTGTACATTTAGTTTTGTTTTTTTTTTCTTCTTTTTTGTCAGGTTAAACTTAATATAATCTCAATTATAACTTGCATTTGAAGAATTTTTGGTAGTAAGGTAAATGAATACTTGTTTGAATTGGTAAACCTATACATGACATTCTGTTAAATTGAAAAAAAAAACTTTCCAAGTTGAACATGAGTGACGGTCACGCAGGTCCAGACATGTAATTGGTCTCGTTTTTCATCGGATTTGGATGGAATTTTTTTCTTTGGATTCCTCTTGATATAAGCTTTCAGTAGTATGTCACCAGATTTGGTGTAGCTCTTACTGTTTCAGAGCTACAAGGGGTCAAAGGGGCCAAAATTGCAATTTTTCTAAATAAGTGAAATCTTTATTTTCCATTGGATTTCAAGGGGATTTGTTTCTTTGGATTCCTCTTGACTATAGGCTTTAAGGAGTGTGTCATCAGATTCGGTGTAGATCTTAGTGTTTCTGAACTACAAGGGGTCAAAGGGGCCAAAATTGCAATTTTTTGTTATTAGTGAAATCTTTATTTTTATCCGACATATATAAGGAATTATAAAGGCTAATTTTTTATTTTCTTTAGTTTGTGTGCAGCTAATTACTGTGTCAAGCTCTTTATTGCGTCCATTTAATTACTGTATCAAGCTCTTTACTGTGTCCTCATTCATTTTGAATTACACTTATTCAAATTTCAGTGTTCGACATGCTGCGGTCGTATCATGCTGCGCTCGGCGTAGCCCTTTATTCAAATTCCAATTATGCATAATTTGGTAGTTTTTACACCCCCACTTGAAAAGTGTGGGGCATAGTGATAGGGTTGTCCGTCTTTCCGTCCGTCCATAATCTCGTATCCGATACGCCCCCTAACAAATTAATTGAATCGTGAAACTTAAGCATATGCTTTGTGACAAAATGTAGATGTGCATCTCCTATTACAAAATTTGTTTTCAATTGATTGATTTCTTGGGGTCCAATAGCAACACAGGGACTTAACCATTACATTTCAAGTGGGTACTCATCTATTATCTACTACTTCTACTGAAAAATTGAATAGATTTTCACAAAACTTTAATAAGTCTTTGTGACCTAATATAGATGTGCACATCCTATAAAGAAATTTAATTTTAGTAATTTTATTGGTCTCCAATAGCAAAACATGGATACAATTGGGTACCCATTGCTTATCCGCTACTCCTGAACCTCTGAATAGATTTTCATAAAACCCTTATACAGTCTTTATTGCACAATGTAGATGAACACCTTCTATATCAGAATTCGATTTGACTGATTTTCAATTCTTAAATCAAATGGGGGATGCATAAATATATGAGTGAGATTTGCTCAAAGTTATTTTACTTTTCACTTTTTTTTTCTTCACTATTCAAACATTTTAGGTATTTTGGTACATGTATATAAGTTGTTGGTAAATTTCTGCATTTTATATGAAATTCTGAATTAAGGGGTATATTTAGAAGCCGTTGTCACGTCTCGTTTTTATATCAAACCTCTCAGATTTTAAGCTGATTGTTTTTCTTCTCAATAATTTTGTGACCTGTATACTTGGGTTGTTGATTTTTTATTATAGGGAAGCAGATTGACAATAGAGAGGATTTGGTATTCTTTAACAGATTCAACCTGACTCTCCGTAAGCGTATGTCTAGGTACTCCAACGAAGAATTTTTTGAGCACATTTTGATGATTTATCAATTTTTAAAGCACAAATACACAATGATGACATGGTGCATGAAGACGCACGTTAAGTGAAGTATTTAAATTACAACCTAAACTTTTTAAATGCAAAGTTTCAAAAAGTTTCATGAATGCACGTAGGTGCACGGCAATTTTAACTTTTACATGTTTTTGCAGTTTTCTCGAAGTTTGGTCGTAATTAATCGTAAAAAGTGGCCAAAGCGTCGTAACTCCAAATAATTTTTGAACCAGTTTCTCCTTAGCTCTTATAGAACTGGTAAATGCGAAGAAGATAAAAAACCGGAAGTGGACATTAAATTTTTTAATGATGTTAGTTTATCCTTAATCATATTTTTTTTTAGATTAAAAGTTTAATGTCTAATTATTGAAGCAGATAGCTATCTTTTTGCACAATTATATTCATTCAATTCAAACATTCATTTTTTTCGTTGGAGTACCTACGTACAGTATGNGATTTTCGAAGTTGACATTTTATGATGAAGAACTCACACAAATTATCGCTTCTGCATATTTAACTCACATGGACATTAAGGCCACACTTAACATACTTGACAATATGTAAATCACAGGAGGTTTGTATTATGTAACCAGGCGATCATCTCTTTTATTTTTTTTTCTATAATCCTAATAGAGCCAATATGTAAGATTTTAAAGTATATGCACATGAGATATTTTATTATACACAGCTTAAATAATCTTAAACGTAGATATAAAAAAAACATGAGGAAAGTGTGATTTTTCTAAAAATCCATGAAGGTGTGGTGATTTAATGTCATATATCAAAAAGTAATGCCATAAATTAATGTTACATTAATCCTCAAATGAACTGTTATTAAGGGAGTTAGTGTCAAAAAGACCCATTCTCATATTTTCATTGTTTTAATTCATTCTATATCAGATATTTTATGGATTTTGAAATATTTTGAATTAATCTGTACTGAAGAGCCATAAGTTGGCGAACTGTTCATAATTTCAATTTATTGCGATTTTGGTATTTGTTATTTAAGTGTGGTAATATTCATTTTTTATACAGAGAATGAAATATATCAATTCATTTAATCATCGTATTTTAGATATCAAAGAACGATCCCTGGATAACAGTTATAACAAATTTCATTCTTACAAAATTACAAAATAAGTAATGACCACCATTCCCTATGGGTATATCGATAAAATTGGTTTTGTGCACCAGCAGATTGTGTTCTATTTAAATGCTTGGTTACACAACAGAAAATAATGTCAAAACGGGTTTTAGATCATCTGGGACCATTGTTTTTAGAATGTCTTATATTGAGACAATGGAGAAGGCGTTTGTAGTATTACGCTTTCAGGATTTATGATAGTTTTCGGTTTTAATGCGATGACAGGGAGCAATTGATAATAATTAGCTTTTACACGTTCATGTTTTAACACCATTCTGTAGACAAATATAGTCAGTGTAACATAATATATTGTTACTAGTCTGAGGAGGAAACTGCATGAATAAGACCTGAATCAGTGTCTTGTTCAAGCCACATATCTGATCTTCATGACCATGACGTGTCCTGTACGCACAAGTCACTCTTCCAGTACAGTTGTCTTCATCCACATATGAAAGCTATTTTTCTTCTTTTTTGCTTTGTACGCTATTTCATTTTTATCATTACTCATTTTGGAAGAACGAATATTTCAGCCACGATATTTTACAGACTTTTCTGCGAAATATGCTTAACAATAAGACAACAGATGAAGCACAAAAGTAACATTTACAAGAGAACATTAGATAGATGTAATATGAAATAATTTCAGCCATTTTATATATGAGAGTAAGTAATGCAGTTACAAGACTGAATAATTTAATGACAAATTGAATGTAAATTCTAGTCTCTTCAGATGGCTGCTTCAACAACTTTTGTCTCTTCTGTGCAGATCAAATAAGAAAAAGAGGACCATAAGTCCAAAGATACTTAAAAACTAATAGATATGGAATATAAGACATTTTTTTATATGGACTTTGTCACGGCCAGTATCAAGTAAGTCCGTTAAATTAATTGCTCTTTTAACCATCAGATGTGTAGATTCATGGAATAAGATTGCTAGGCCATTTAAGAGTAGTATGTGTAATATTCTATGGAATATTTGTAAATTAATTCACTTGTAAAGTAACTGTTGTCCTATAATAGCAGCAACGTCTATTGAAAATTTCACTGTAGAAGTTTAATGTTATTGATAAATAATTGCTAACTGGAATTTCAACGGAATCAGCCTTACATGATACCAAAATAGACAATAAATCCTATCATGATCAACTTGTATTCATTTCAATTCCATGTTACAACCATCAAAAGGAAGTGCAGCGGAATTCCATGTTACCAGTTCTATAATACTTTGATTAAATACACTGACACCTAGTTTAGTTACAGGAAATTAATATTACAAATTTGGTGCAAACGTCAGGCTTATTGGGGCAAATTTAAGCATGATTCCATCCAAATAACAGTACTTTAATCTCGAAATTTATACTTTTATATTCCTTTTATACTATACTTGTATAAAGATTTATCTTATATCATTTTAAAATGAACTATTCCCATCGGTGTAAGTATTTATTATTCCACAGAACTTTGAACTAGTCGTTATCAGATGGTAGGGACCGGATTGCCAGTCATTATCATCGAGTGATACTGACTAGTGCGCTAATGATAACATAAGATTCAGAAGTAGATTTAGTCAATACTTAAACTGTGATTGGCTCTATATTAATGTTAACAATACATATATTAAATAAAAATACCGAAGTTATTGTGAATTTAGTTTCTGAACATTTCGACAACTTATGTCTCTTCAGTGCAGATTTAATCAAACCATTAACCGAAATATATGTAAAAGCTGCAGAGAACAAATTACCAATAAGATCTATGGAGGGAAGCCAAAATCAGCTAAGGACAGAGCCTTGCATGATGGAGATACTCCTTAGTTTTTAACGCAATTTAAAAAAATAGTAATGGTGCATTACATGATACCCCGCCACGTTTCACAAAATTTCAAAGTTTCAAGGGGCATAACTCCAGAACCCCTTGCACATCTGAACCAAAAATCATACTTGGCCTGAGTTTTGTGGTATACAAGTTACATACCAAGTTTGAAGACAATATATTATTTCATTCACAAGTTATCAGTCGGAAACCCTAGAATTCGCAAAATTTCAAAGTTTCAAGGGGCATAACTCCAGAACCCCTTGGCCCTCTGAACCCAAAATCGAAGTTGGCCTGAGTTTTGTGGTAAAGAAGTTACATACCAAGTTTGAAGACCTTTGCTTAATATGTGTATCATGCTTTTATTTAAATTTGTGCTTTCTTAAATTATATATATATGTCTGCTATGAATTATGCTTTTATTTGCTTTATGTGCTTTTTTAAAAAATGTTTTGTGCTATGTGTTGTAATGTGCTGTAACAGTCTTGAATATTGTCTTAATTATGTACTGCATGTGCTTCTGTTTGTTCTTTTTAAGTTTTTATATATAGACGATTTAAAAGCTCTTGAGAGTTATGTTATATTGTTGTTATATATATCGTCTTTAAATAAAGCTTTTGAACTTGAACTTGAAATGTTATTTCGTTCACAAGTTATCAGTCGGAAACCTTCGGGGGACGGACGGACGGACAGACACACGGACGGACGGACAGACGGACGGACGGACACACGACTTGGGGTATCACATAATACCTCGCCACTATGTGTGGCGGGGTATAAAAAATTAGATACTGCAAGTTTTCAAATAAAATCGGTTTTTGGGGCAGTTCCGAAGTTCCGGCTATCGGGTTGGTGAATACCCACAGGGACTAATAGTCTACCAGCAGAGACATCACGCCAGTGGTAATAACTAGCAAATACCAAAGTTATTGTGAAATCAATTGTATGGATCAAATCATCAGAAAACAAAACCATATAAAAATTTACATGTCATATATATTATTCTTCATAGATGGCAGGGTGTGAAAAATCTCATGGTTCAATGAAATAAAAATAAAAGTTAATGGAAAGGGGTCATTATCGTGAAATTTAGGCTGCCCTTTGGGACAGTTGTATTTACTTCGATGTAAATATTAATCTCGACTGCACCTCGTTCATTATCACCATCTCGGTCAATATCATTCTCAAGCGGACACTCTTTACTTCACGATAATGACATTTTTTTCACCTACTATTGTATAAATAAAGACACATGTTCCTCATCTCAGTAATGACAAAAGAAAATCTAAATTCAATACTTCAAGAAGTGAGATTTGCTAAATATTCTGATCAAAATCACTATTCTGTCTACAATTACTGTATGATACAACACATCTGAGTTGTATAAAAATTTCATTGAAAGGGGTCTCTACTTAATAAAATGATCATTGTTTCAAATCTAAAGCAGTCACTTAATCTGTGTATAAAACATAAGAATCGTGGTCATTAAAAAGGAAAGGATAATGGTCGTCTCAAGTTAAAAAAAATATTGAACAAAATTGAAAGGTGTCAAAATCGCTAAGTCGGAAATGTCTATAATTACAATGAATGAAAGACGCTGCAATGTATTAAAAATTCAATGCTGACACAAGACAGATAAGTAATCGAGTACGAATCAAATTAAGATTTATTTGTACATTTGTACATATTAGTCCTTTGTGTGTCGTGTTGCCTTAAGGATGATGGAATAAATTTTAATTGTCTCAAATGCATATGCTGACCTTTAAGTGACAAAACTTTTATGTGGCAGATTTCCATCTTCTGTAGCTTAGCCTTCCCTTGCCATTTTATGCAAATTTCGTAAATGAATAGACGTTGATTTGTGAACTTGGAAATCAAGAGTTGATTCAGTAAAAATGGGTTGGTGGATAATAATATTTTAATATTCAGGTATATTATTTTTCTTAGCTTATCTTTGTTTTGCACCGTCTTCACATTTGTACAGTAGAACACAATTCCGCAACTACATTCGATGAATGATCATATAGAGTGATTAACAAATTTTTCATATTTATGATATAGATTGCCTGTATGACAGTGGAAATGACATCGTCTGTAGTCTCGACCAATGTGATATAGTCTGGAATTTACTAAATGAATCTTGACCTGTCTCGACTAGTCTTATCTTAATACAACTCATTAAAAATAATTGGCAGTTGGAGTTAACATATGTGTTATGGTCTCATATTCATTTACTCTATATCGTCTCGTTAAATATTTGACTGATACAGTCGGTCAGCCTTTACATTTACTGGAAAAGTCTCCACCAGTCTGAATTACGTGTCTGAACCTGTTTCAACCAGTCTAATTTAGTACTGAAAGAATCCTCACCTGTGTTAAAAGGGTAGATTTTTTTCAAACAATTATTAGAATAATTCTTTAATAGATATCAGTCCATTGTGGAAAATTTGAAGTTTTGGAACTCTGATTCCAGATTCTTTTTTCAACTTAGTTTTTGTATGATCAATTCTTTAACTGTATTCGACCTTTCAATAGTAATTGCTGTTGAGTTGCTTCCGAACACTATTGAAATTGAAGGTGGGTCTGGCGCACAAAAACAAACAAACAAAAAAAAAAAAAACAGTAATGATAAAAAATAAAAAAAAATATAAAAAAATAAAAATGAAAAACCGCTTACCGTTTCGGAGCACCTGATGTCACTTTCAGTTTCATGGGAGCTCACACCGTGTCTGGATTTTAGTGTTTTGTTTTTCTTTCTTTGCTTTGCAGCTGTCTAAAGTCACAGTTTTCTGTGTTCTGGTTTTGGCAATGGCTTTGCACTTCGATTTTTATACGCCCATCGAATGACGGACGTATTATGGTATACCCATCGTCCGTCCGTTAACCTTTTGGTTTCCGGAGTGTTTTCTCGCTGTAACCGCTTTACATGTTTATTTCATATTTGGTATATGAGTATATCTAGGCGAGATACAGATCAAGTTCGTAGTTGGTTCCGGTCGGTTGATTTTCTACCGAGTTATGGCCCTTGGACTTAGTAATTTTTTAAATATATGTTTCCGGAGTTTTTTTCTGTAACCGCTTGACATATTGAATTGATATTTGGTAAATGAGTGTATCTAGGTGAAAAACAGATTAAGTTTAAATTTAGTTCTGGTCAGTTGATTTTATACAGAGTTACGGCCTATGACTTAGTGAAATTTTGAAAAAGTATAGGTTCCGGAGTTTTTTCTTTAACCGCTTGATTTGATATTTGGTATGTGAGTGTATCTAGTTGAGATACAGATGAAGTTTTAGTTTGGTCCTGATTGGTTGATTTTGTAGGCAGTTAAGGCCCTTAAACTTAGCAAATTTAATAGAAAAACACCAGTTTCTCCATCTTTTCTTTACACTGTTTTAACATGCTGGTTTGATGTATGATTGTATGTTTATAAATAAAAATAACTGATTAAGTTTAAATTTGGTTCATGTTGAATGATTTTTGTGAACAGTTATGGTATTTGGACTTTTTTTTTGAAAAATTCATTTTTCGCAACTTTTCTATGAATTAACTTTTAAATTACATTTTAATTTGATATTTTTTAAATTGTAACAGCTTGGTAAGGCACATATTCTGTTTGATTTTTATTAAAATCAAAATTTTGTTGTGGTCCAACAATGCCATAAAGCTCGAGTTGACAGTGGACGGGCGTATCATGTGCAATTGGCGAAGGAGTTAAATACCACCCCTTCTCTCCTTAAGTATTCACTGCCGTTGTTTTTTACCAACCATTTCTTTTGAAATACCTGTACCAAAACAGGACCGTAGTTGTCGAAAATTTTTTCTGGTGGTTTTCCACCTGTCTTGTCTTTTTGCCTCTTGGACTGACTTTGGCTCTTGAAAGATTTTTTTTGGGTATTTTTCTGTTCTTTCAAGATGTGAATTCCATATTCTCCGAATTTAAAGAAAAGTATACTTCTATGCAGGGATTTGGAGTTTGACTTAAACAAGAAAATACGTGTTTGATATTATTTTTGAAAAACAAGATTCTTTATTTTATTGTAATAATAATAATTTTTAGATACATGTAAGGATTTCTAATATTCAAATTACAGCCGTTGAATCTTTTCCGAAGGTTGAGTAACTAAATACCGAAGTTATTGTGCATATGCGCATTTCGACAACTTATGTTTCTTCAGTGTAGATAAAAACTAGACGTTTGGAAGACCATAAACTCAAGAGTGTTAAAAACTGATAGAGAACAAATACCCAATAAATCAGAAGCCAAAAATCAGCTAAGGAGAGAGCTATGCACGAGTGAGATACTCCTTAGTTTTCAACAGAATTTACAAAAATTTAGATATTGCAAGGTTCCAAATAGAATCGGCTTTCGGGTCAGCACCGAAGTTCTGACTACTGGACTGGAGAATACCCACGGGGACTAACAGTCTACCAGCAGAGGCATCGGCCCAGTGGTAAAAGTTTATTTATCTACATGAGGTTCGTGAAGCAAGTCGAAGGTTTCTTGTAATTATTGAAGTTTCACTTTATTTTGAATGCGAAAATGCTGATAGTCTGCTTACATTTTTATACCTTTTTAACACAGGTAAAGACTCTTTCAGTACTAAATCAGTTTGGTTGAGACAGGTTCAGACAGGTCGAGACTCTTTTGTATTAAATTAGACTGGTCGAGACTTTTCCAGTACATGTCAAAGCTGGTCGACTGTAAAAGTTAAAGTTAAGACAAGTCGAGACAGGTTAAGACTCGTCTAGTTAACTCCAGGCTGAATCAAACTTTGGTCCAGACTCCTTTTTGGAGAAGTTAAGACTAGTCTACTATTTTACAGTATTATTTGTACAAAAAGTGCTCATTTCAGACTTTCGGTGCTTTCCTCTAGTGGAAGCTTTATGTTTTATACTGCAGTTAAATCAGCAAGACTAATGTGGTATTTAAATGAAGATGTAAGACAACAATAAAATAGGAGTCGATTAAATAAACACATTCTCTCATTTACTTCTGTGCTGGCCCGAAAACCGATTTCATTTGGAATCTTGTAACATCTAAATTTAACAAAATTGTGCTCAAAACTAAGGCGTAATTTCCTTTGGCATAGCTCTGCCCTTACCTGATTTTAGCTTTACTATTTATATCCTATTGGCAATTTGTTTTCTGTCATCTTTTTCACATATTTAGGTATACCGATTTCCAAATGTTTTGGTTTGATCTGCACTGAAGAGACATAAGTTGTCGAAATGCGCACATACAGAAACTAAATTAACAGGACCTTCAGTATTTTGTTGTTTCTAATATAATATTTTTACTACGGATCTAGGGATGCTCAATTCTTTCATAAAAAGTATATAAATTATACGTATTTGGTTAAGTTCAATTTTTAAAAATAAAACATTGTTCACATGCATGATATGTAAATACATTCACCGAACTTTAAGACGTACCACTGCTTAAAACACTTTAATCGATGAAAATTGATTACACTTAGTAATTCTTTTCCACCATCCATTCATGCACTGTAGATCTTAGAAATCGGAAGCAAACCTAAGATTATGCTGGTTTTCTATGATGAACAGTCTTTACGCAAAGCAGGAGAAATTGTTGTTTACATTATAGAATACTCAGAATTCTTACATTCTACAAAATCCCAGCTGTCTTTCCGTCGGAAATATTGCAGCAAATCTCTTTATTGCTTGGTATTAGCAATATGTGTACTGATGTATCTGACTATCGCAATAGTACCCATTTTAATAGTTGCTAAACTAATATCTCTTTTTTGGAGATAGTTGTAAAATCATCAAACAAAAATATGTGAACTTTACCAGCTTCAGAAATTATCTACTTTAACTGAAGTTATAAGAGCTACTAAAACCTAAAACATTGTTCGCTCTGATCCACAAATGTGGATGGTAAATTATTGCTAAACGTCTATTTAAAGTATATCAAAACGATTTATCTTTTCGCGTTGTTGTTTGGCTGACCAAATACATTTCATATCAGCCAAATACTAGTAGTTCATAGGATCCAATACAAGTGTTTACTTTTTTACATAAACGAAAGGAATTTAAGGCGTCTATACCATCAGAATGACATCTTTTTTGGATCGTAGACAGTAACTGACCTAAAACAGAATATATGTACGGTCCGTAACTGCCAATGCAACTTATTTTACTAAATAATGGGGAAATGATAAGTAATATTTTTCTGCAACTGAAAATTAAAGATGCAACTGCATTGGACGTAAAATATAACTTTATATGGAAATCTAGTAATTCAAAAGGTCTTTATTAGATCTCAGTATACAGTTGGCGTAGAACGATCTCTACACGAACGGGGATTTTTTTTTTATATTATGATATCCTTGGTTACCTAGGGAAATCCTCGATTTTAATTATCAATTTCCCTAACATGGACAGTAATATTGCAGCTGCTCATGGAATATATATTTCACAGCTTTTTCGTTACGCAAGAGCTAGCACAACTTATACACACTTTCTCATTAGACATAGTTATCTCCATGACCGCCTTATCAATCAAGGCTTCAAAAAATGCCGTCTCAAACAATTATTTAAAAAGTTCTTTGATAGATATCAGCCCTTGTGGAAAAAATTGAAGTTTCGATCCCAACTCTGATTCAAGATTCTTTCTTGGCTAGCCATAAAACCGGTTTAAGCCACCATTTCTTTTGAAATGCCTGTACCAAGTCAGGACCATTGCGGTCGACAATTTTACCAGTGGTTTCAACCTGATTTGTCTTTCTGTCTCATCGACTTCGGCTCTTGACCACTCTCTTCGGTAATTTAAATTGAAAGCTTTAAAAAAAAATGGGACACCTGAAGCTCCATCCTATACCTCGGAATTATCATATGAAAAGATTGTATGATATCTCTAGCTTTTATGATTAGAATGCATATGTTATCGGGCTCTTGACAGCTATCGTATCGTAAAATATCAACCAGTGAGCCAGAATATGAAGCACAGGGGCGGGTGAGCGTAGCGAACCAGCCCCAAGCTTCATATTCTGGCGAGCGGGATGATATTTTACAATACATCAGCTGGCAAAAGCCCGATAACTTGTTTATCATCCTTTATTTTGCATTTAAGATTTGCATTTATTGAGCAGAGGTTTCAAATTCTCCCAAAGTTGCGCGGGAAATTAGACATACATGTCGTTCTCGCCTTTTCAGCAATTTTTAGCTTCAAAAACATGTTTTGTGGCTTTTGCATTATTTTATCGGCAAAGGTTTTGTAACTTGGTGAATATTTTGACCGAAAAAATCGAAATAATGTAGATTTTGAATGTTGCAGCAGCCTTTGGTTGTTACGATATTCTATCGTTTCTTGGAGCTTTTATGACGTCATAATGTGAAAACGTCAAAGCTCTGCAGGATATATCTACAATTTTTCTGACGTCTAGGTTATCGATTTGTGTAATCATGATTCTATTTTGAATACCTAACCGGAAAGAGCAAATGCAATAGATGTTTATTTTTATCTGTTTGATTTCGCGTGAAAACTTGAATAAAAGTTACTGCCTTTGAAACGTTGGAAGAATCGCTTGATATATCCAGGTCAACCTCTGATATATCCGGGTCAACCGGATATGGCTTTTGAGGAAAGGCTCTGCAAGCTGATATAACCATGGGGAAGGATGATAAGTTGGTGTATGAAACATCTATTAATTGTATACCAATATTACAACCTCACAAAGCTTGTATACATGTATTGTTTACATGTTGGTTTTACTTATTAGAAATTCATATAACAAAGCTCATGGCTTGTAACAACAATCATTCTTCAGTTTATTTACACCGCAAATTTTTCTTATAATCATCATTAAAGAATGTTTAGCCGTTTATAAGTATTGCTTAAAATGATTGGTAAAAAATCTGATCTAGGTTAATTTGTATTGGCTCAAATTGCTCAATGACTTAAGATCCCATTAAAAGGATGATAAAATTTGTACTAATCTTAAGTGTAATGAAATATTTCCCATAAAGATTGAAATCGTATTTAATACAAATAATACAAAATCTCAAGGGAATTTCAATCTTACAATGGAATGGGCGGAAAGCACCGATTCGCCAACGGTCGCAATTAGAAAATTAATAAAAAAGATAAATTATTTATGATTAATTCTATAATATTGAAAATTATTTTGATACTTTAATTCCATAGCTAATTAATATTATATGAAATTGGTTGAATGATTTAATCAATATGGATAATATACATTGTACTTTGGATACAGTGAATACTTTGCTCTTTCCTGTTTCCAGTAAAGTTAAATAGCGATTTTTGAGAAAGAAGTGATTTTACTTGCATAGTTTATACTTTAACTAAAATTATCATATGCAGGTAGACGTGACACGTTTCGTTCTTTATTTAAATAATAATTAAGCAACTATTTAATCAAATCTATGGAAATGCCAGTTAGCCTGTTCATGCTTATTTCAAGTTATATCTTTCAGAACTTTGCCCTTATGTCCGTTACTTGTTTATGGTTCACGTTTGTTATTATTCAGACTTAGTTTTACCTAGGAAGTAATGGAGTAACTTGAGCTAATAATATCATGTGATCGCTTGATGGACAACGTGAAATACAAGCCCAATCACATGTATTTAAAAAGGGCCGTGTGCTTCCGCACAAATACAGTGCGCACCTTATATTGTTTGTTTCATTTTTCCACTTTATTTGCATTTTCCACTATATTTGTGCCTCATATTTGAAAGCTAAAGCTGAAACATGGCCTAAATATAAGCACAATAACACGGTTAATGTCTAAATCGGAATTACAAAGAATAATATCGTTCATATCAAAAGAAGGGATGACTTGATTATATTCATATTCCTGAGCATTCTGGCTTTCTTTAATCATTTCCCCTAGAACGCCTGGTGATTGAAATGAGAATTACTTCAATTTGAACAAAAAATTCTCTGTTGGCATTTGAAAATAACTCGCAGGACTACTGAATTCTTAAGGGACTCTCAAATTCTCATAAAATAAAAGATACTAGATCCTTCAATTTCACTTATAGATACATTGATGTTCTTTCCATCAAAAACGAACCTTTTGCTAAATGGATCACATCAATATATCATCCAGAATTAGAGATAAAACAGACAACAGAAACTACTAGATCTACGTCTTTTTTGACGAAACAGTACTAAAGTTTACGACAAAAGGGACAACTTTGATTTCCAATATATGAATTTCCCTAACAAGGGCAGTAATATTCAAACTTTTTTGATTACGGAGAGTATGTATGACAGTCGATTCGTTATGTGAGAGCTAGCAACAATGTTGCCGACCTCTATGACCGCCTTATTAATCAAGACATCAAAGAAAAAAAATCCGTCGTATACGATCATTTAAAAATAGATACCAGTAGACATAGTTTCAATAGCATTGCAGTTGATTTGCTACCTGCACTGTCGCAATAAAAGGAGAGGTTTGGTGCGCAATAAAACTGGTTTTAGCCACCATTTCTTTTGAAATGCCTGTTCCAAGTTAGGACCATTGCGGTTGACAATTGTACGGTGGTTTTTGCACCTACGTTGTTTTTGACGATTGTGTTCTGTAATTTTGTTATTACTCCCATATACAAATTACCGAATAGAAATGTCAAGAGTGTTTTTGTCGGTGCTATATATAAGACTTTAATACATTTGACAATGAGAGTCCAAAAATAGATTAAAAATAATAAGCTTTTTGGTTAAATTGTGCTTTTATTTTGTTTAATACATTATTGATATTTAGATTTCGAAAATCTGAAATCGTCCAATTTTACCATACTGAGATGAGTGCCTAATTAATTACTTAAACACACGACGCCCTTTGCTGTGAAGCTATTTAACATCTAATTTCCACTAATTAGCAATTGCATTTTGGGATGTTGTCAATGCACTTAATTTATCGTCCCTGAGTGATTTACATTCTCTAAAAGCTAGTTATTCATCCGTTACCATGCAAAATTTACAGACAGCATGTTTCTAAAATATAGCTGATGAAATAAACGCCCATATAATTTGCACATTTAGAAGACACATGATTTCAAAGAATGGCTTTTTGGGACTGCTTGAATGTGCGAAGCATACATTCATTACTGAACGGAATTTTCAACACAGTTTTTTTTGTCAGTGCTTGCTATACGAGTCGTAAATATAATTTACAACGAGAGGGAAAAAAAGATGAATATAATAAGCTTTTTGTCAGATTTTGTTTTGTTTCATTTATTCATTTTATTCATCCTTTACTATGCGCAATTCACAGCGCGTTTCGTCTATTGACAGCTCTGAGTCTTCTACACTTTATACAACCCTTCCACATAATTTGATGAAATCGAAATTGGGACAATTTATTAAATTGTTTTGCAGATTTTCTTGTCTACAGTGCATTTGTTGTAATTAGGAGCAAAGTTTCTTCTCTAATATTACCTACAAAAGTCATTGTTTCTGGACTTGCGATGGCATGATTACAGCATTAAATCTTTTGCAATACAAATATTTTTGTTCGTTTTGGCAACATCGTTTATCAACAGAACATTGGAATTTCAATGGGTACAAGCTTTGCACCTCTCATTGCAGATCCTTTTCTCTTCTGTTACGACCGAGAATTTATGAAACAAAAAACTACAAAATGAAACCGTACATAACAGTGATCAGCTTAATTCAGTTTTCAATGAAAATAGCAGGTATATCGACGATACCCTTACTATCGACAATCCCAAGTTATTAGACTGATATTCTTGCTATTGATAATCCACAGTTTATAGATTATGTCGACCTATTTATCCACAAAAACTGAAACTTGATAAAGCAAACAATGATTCTAAATACTGCCTATTTCTTGATCTTACTACCACTTTTAACTCCGGTAAAATAAAATAAAACTAAAAATTATGATAAAAGGGATCATTTTGATATCATTATTACTAATTTCCCTTTTGCTGACGTCGACGTTCCTGTAGTTCCATCATACGAGGTGTATATATCTCAACAAGTGCGATTCGCACGCGTCTGTTCTATTCTGTACGACTTTTGTGAACGTTTCTTCACTATCACATCAAAAATCGCAATTTTGCGGAAATATTGTTAAAAAATGTCAAAAACTGATAAAAGTCCAGAAAAACTGGTATGTAACTTGCATTAATTACGTAATAGGGGATATCGACAGGATGTCCTTCATGATTCCGATAAATTGACTTTGGGTTCCAATGACCTGAAGATTTTACAGGTATTCTGGCCTCTCGCTATTACTGCCAATGTCTACTGAAATCTTAACCAAAAAGTTTTGAATTTGATTTTTCTTCCGTAGTGCGACAGTGTTTTACCAACAGACTGGGCTCCTCGACCTAGTCGGCAGTTTAGCGGCGAGCACTTCTTGGCCCATCTTTCTATATTAAGTTTTGTCTTATCATTGTGGTCTTATAGTTAATAATCTACCTGTATTGGGTTTTACTTGTATGTTTATTATACTATAGGGACTGGGGATAGAGAAAGAGGAGGTTTGGGTTCCCCTAAAACTGTTCAACCCTACCGCTAAGTCTTGCTAGTGAAGGTACCAATGGTGAATAAAAGGATATGGATTAAATGCACATGAGACAAAATCTATACAAATACATGGTTAAAAACAAGCTCAGGAACAACGCTTTTATTGCTTTTCTTCGTCTTGAAGTCACCACGAGGCCTTCAACAATGAGCTTTGCTCATACCTCATAGTAAGTTCAAGACGCCCCCTAGTACCGGTTTAAGCGGAATTCTTTGCTAATTATCGAGCAACGCTACATCCATGTCTTCATTTGTCATGGGTGCGGGATTGTCAACAAAAATCAATTAAACTGGCAAAGTGCTCTTACAATTACTGTCATCCTTTGCCCGACAAAAGCACTAGTGTCTTAAGCTAGTGGACGATTACAACATATAGACAAACATAAGGCACTCATCAAGTCGAATGTAAGAAAACTTGGCGTTATAAAATAGTGCGTTCTGCCATCCCGAGTTCCTATCTTTGTCTACGTTTGTCTTTTTATAGTATTATTTTGTGCAGTTCCCAGGTTATATGTGGCATGTGATTGCAATTTTCAGCTATTGTGTTTCCTGTTATCTTCTTTGTATTAAATCTAAATTGTGGCTGATAAAATAAGTGTTCACCTTATTTGCAGCAGCAAAATTGTCGACTGCAATGGTCCTAACTTTGTATAGGCATTTCAAAAGAAATTGTAGGTTAAACTGGCTTTATGGCGTGCCAAACCTCCCATGCAATTGCGGCAGTATCCAGCAGCAACTGAACAGCATTTGCTTTAGACAGTAAATCCAAGTAGTAAATGAAATTGAGTTTTTGAAAGATCTATTGGTAAGCTAATTTGTAACGCTTTGACAAAACCAATTAAAATTCATGGTACATGTTACTTCTCTACACCTCTAACATACCAATGTGAAAGTGCGTACACAGATATCACAAATCAACAACACAAACATCATTGACAAAGACAAAATTAAAAATAACAATATACAAGACGCACACAAAGAACAAAAGCACAGACAAAAAATCTATCAACAGCAATGATCATGGCATTTCAAAAGAAATAGTTTATTTAACCGGGTTTATTGCACGGCAAACCTCCCCTTTCCTTGTGGTAGTACCAGGAAGCAACTTCACAGTAATTGCTATTGAAAGGTCTTAGACAGTAAAAAGCAATGATCATTAAAAAAAAAGAGTTTTGAATCAGAGTTCGAACCAAAACTTCGAATTTTCCCACCAGGGACTGATATCTCTTAAATGGCTTTTTTAATCGTATGAGACGGATTTTTTTAAATCTATATTAACGAGGCGGTCACGAAGAAAACTGTTTAATGAAAAAGTCTGTATAAATTGTTGTTGCTCTAGCGTAACGAATCAACTGTGAAACATACACTTAGGGGAAGTTGGAATATTACTGTCCATATTAGGAAAATTGAGAAGATGAAATAAAAATTGTCCTTTTTTTGTTGTAAATAATTTTAATACGGAGATGACCATTTGCGTCAAATTCGAAATGCAAGTCCTTCGATCCTGAAGATGTAGGACTTGTCGTTGCTGTGGTTTCGTTTATATTTAGTTCTGGAGGGAGGATATATCGATTGGATCTATTTAGGATGCGTTATTAATGGCATAAAACATCGTCAATGTATTTATATGCGAGATTGAAGATCTTACATTTTATGATCTTTTACAAGTACCTTGAGACATTCAGTATGGTAGGAATATAAAAGAAACAATGCGAGTAGAGGAGCGCAATTAGAGCCCGATAAGTATTCAAACTTGCTGATGATGAATAGCACCTCCGAATGCGTCATATATATATTTTTTCAATACGAAAATCAAGCATACTGCACATTTGTTTTTCATCGTAGCAATTAATTCATTTATAACAAGATTTTGAAAAATGTGGATTTATAACCTAATACGACAATTGCTTTATTTGAGTGATACCTTTGATATGTGATTTAAGTTTATCATGAGGAAGAATGGTATAGACTGTGGAAAAATCAAGTGTTTTGAAAGAATGTTTTTTTTTAAATGGAGGGAATTTAACAGTTTGCAATCAATCCTTCGATTTTTCAACTATCCACTTGTGATTAATATCACTTTGGGCAAGAATAATTTCATAGTATGCTGGATGCCTGTCTTTAATTGCAGACAAGATCTAACCTAGTTCAAAAAACATTTCAGAAGTTTAAGAGGATGAAGATAAAGATATAATACGGTCAACACGCAAAGCATTTCAAATCTTTAAGGACAGTAAGCAAATTTCTCGTGTTTGCGTTTCTTCCCTATTGTTTCTTGAACATGATAATTCAAAGGCATATTCTTTTTTTCCTGTAGCAAACTGTGAATACATTGTTCACACAATCCGAAGCAAACAAAACGTTGCATGCAGTTACAACCATTACAACTTAGATTCATCTTATGATTGATTGCAGATATATCGATTATATCATAGTGACATTAGAAAATTTATGTCAAGTTAAATGTCTCATACACTTTTAAAAGCATTTTGATGTTTGAAAATATCCGATCTATCAGTATCAATATATATTAAATCATCTACTTCCTGTTATCTTGATAGGAACCAGGTTAAGTGACTGGATTACCACGTCATATATTGTTATGGGGCGTCTTTTTTTAAGATTTCATAACAAGTCAGCTATAGAACATGATTATTGTTTTGCTGGTGGTTTTTTATGTTGTTTACAAAAGAAACAGGAAGATTTTATCAACTAAATCATGTGTCATCTCAAAACATAAGTCATTGCACTAATGCGTGTTTGAAAATTGTATTGCATGCCTCTTTTTGAATTTGTGTTTATGTTCCTTTGTCAGATTAATAAGAATGCAATCATTTATAGCAGATTTCATGTACACTTTTCCTTTTTAGTTGGAACGACTGTGGAATCTACACTTTGGGAGAACTAAGATAACTTTAACCACAAGAAAATTTAATATTTTCATCGAATATTTGGTTTTATAAAGTTTGACAAGAATGTGCAAATTCAACACATGCTGAGGTTCGTCTAAAAAGTCTTAAAATTTTGGGGAAATAAGAATCCGAGTAAATGCCTGTGATGGTAAAACATAATACAACATATGCATGTTGAAAAAAATATAAAGTTACACTCTTCCATTTATAAACGGAAAATCAACTCTTAGTATTATATCAATAATATGCAAAAATAAAGAAAGATAATCAGTGACATGCTTATTAGTTCTTTGCCCACAAATTCTAAAATATCTAATAAACAACACAAGGATTTCATTGGAATGTTAAAAAAATGGAATGAATTTTTTGCACGGCATTTCCAAGACCGAACACAAATGGTAGACATATAATATCATATTATTTGATAGTGACCGAAATAGCAACAGTTCTGGCTCAACTACAGACAACTAACACAGTTTACCAACGCAACCAGTAAAATAAAAAAAAAGACAAATCCTTTCAGAGTTCTGACATTGAATTTACAACCAATTAGGAACGAGAAACCTGATTAAAATTAAATTAGAATGGATTTATGAAAGCCAGATACATGTATTAGTTTTTGGACCTACAACTGCAGCATAACCAAATGTACCGTTTATAATGTAACTATACCAAGGCATTTTTGCATTATGACTGTCAGATATTGATTCACCTTTTGAATGAAGACACAATATTTAAAATGAAAATATAAAATGATGGCTACGGAAAAATGTTGATCATCCTAAATAATAAATATATATCACCTAAAACGATAGACTGCAAAATAATATGGGCATTTATAAAGCCTCCCTCTATCAAATCATCTCATCTTGCAGGAAAACCGGTTTTTGTTTAAAAAAATGTAAATGTATAACAAAATACGCATTTTCTTTAATTGGCGAAGGCTTTTTGAATGATATCTTTGATTCGTGATTTTTGTTCATCATGAGGAAGCATCATCAAATGTTTCGAGAGTATGTATCTGAGAAAATTCTTGGATTTTTTAAGTATCCACATCTGATTTATTTCACTTGGAGCGTGAATAGTGTCACAGTATGCTTGATGCCTGTCTTTCAGTACAGACAAAAGCTGAATTCAATACACAATTTAGCAGTTGAGGAAGATGAAGATCGTGCGATGGTACCAAATAAAGATATGGCAGGTCTTGGAATTATTTTCTGCAGGGGTATTCAAAGAAGATATGAATGACCGGTGATTTGAAAGAATTTCATCTTTGTCAAATGAAATCCTTTTGCAAGCAGCACTACCCGGTGTATTGTGATCAATAAACAATGAAGGGATATGGAGTAAATGCAAATGGGACAAAGTCTCTACAAATACATGGTAAACCATGCAATGGAACAACGCTTTTATTGTAGTTCTTCATTTTTAAGTGACCATAAGGCCTTCAACAATGAGCTTTGCTCATACCCTATAGTAAGTTCAAGACGGCTCCTAGCACCCGTTTGAGCGAAATTATAGCTAATGGTCGAGCAAATGTCTGGCCATGGATGTCAACAAACAGTTATTTAACTGGCAAAGTGTTCTTACAATCACCGTCCAAAAGCAGCAGTGTCCGTAGCTGGTGAAAATCACAACATATAGACAAACACAGGACACTGATCAAGTCGATTGTAAGAAAACTTGGCATTACAAATTAGTGAGATGTAGGCAGAATAAACAGGTGTACAGAATCACATTTTGAAATTGCAAAAAATAAAGTGCCAAAATTTGAAACTGTGATAGTTCATCTATATAAGAACTTTTCTCAAGGACAAGTACACAATAATCCCTAGTTCTTTGGTGATGCAGTGGTATTAATGTTCTCTACATAACAAATGATTTTATTATAATCTTTGTTTGCAGGTACAACAACATATTTATCATGCAATGTAGAAAGGCACATATGGGCTTCACAAAAAAGTTCAAATACAGACTTAGGTCTATTGATAACACATCTTCGTAGTTTGTTAACGTAACCATGCATTAAAAATCGAATGTATCATACCAAAGCTCAAGTTCTGGTTCTTGGTCCGTCTCTTAACCCACGCTCTAGTGTAATTTTCAAAAGCGTCCGAAACTGTCTTTGAAATTTAAATTCCAATTAATACATTGTGGTTTTCGGAATTTCAGACCATTGGACACCATCTTTCGTAGAAATTCGTTTTCAATGATCTGAATATTGACGGTAATGACAATTTCAGAGGGACTGTAAACAAAAGGAGAGGCGGAAATGTCGCATGTAAGAGGGGATTTCAGGTAATTCTCTATGTCCAGATTCTTCAATGACTTTTTTGTTGTTAAAATTTCTCCTGCTAATGGTCTTCGTATGACGGTAGCACACTATAGGTTTTTAGAAGTTGCCTTTTTGCAATTCAGATTTTTGATTATTTTAAAAGCATCTTTTCCTGTGTTGGCCAACGGAATATGAATGAATTTCCTTTTTTCGTTGTGAAGAGGGTCGGTCCTTACAGGTTTGAACAGACGGAAGGACGCTACGTCAGCGATATACTGCATAGTCTGTACTCTGGGTTGAAAATATCTACGCCTCCTTTCTAGAGTCCAAAATCCTGAACTCGATGAGAAAACAGTAATGGATGAACTTAAAAAAATACCGAAGTTGCATCAAAACAGTAAATTTCGTTATGCTGTACACGTGTTTCAAGGAGTAACCTCTCATCAGCAGCATTAAAACCAAATAATATTGAAAGCCATAATCCAAAAGTTGTCCGAAAAAGAAGTACTAATTACCAAAAATATCGAAATAGGAAGCCAAATCAAAGGACATATACCGAGTGCCATACACGGAATGACGCCTCAGTATTTTTAAGTGGTTAGAATTTTGATGAAACAGTAAATTTGTACAAAACGCAAGGTAAAAGTTTCATGTCGGACAAGTCTGACTATTGGGATGATGAATACCCACGGGGACCTCTGGTCCACCAGCAGTGGCATCGGCCCAATGATTCAAAATTAAAAAAAATACAGAAGTTGCATCAAAATAGTAAATTTCGTTATGCTGTACACGTGTTTCAAGGAGTAACCTTAAAACTTTATAAAATGGAAAGCCATGTTCCAAAAGTTGTCCGAAAAAGAAGTACTCATTACCAAAAATATCGAAGAACAACCAAAGGTAAACTCAAATAGTGTAGAAGGTCATTAAACAAATCAGAAACACATATGTTAGTGGAGTCATTAGACAAGAGGCTCTCAAGAGCCTTTATCGCTCACCTGGTTCCTATGCAGCACAATAATTCCAAGTTGATTGTCAACATAAAAATCAGAAACTTTTTATAAAATTGAATTAAAATTGTTCAAGCAGTTTCAGAGAAGATTTTTGAATGCAGTTTCCAAACTTAAAGGGCTTATGTTAATCTACGCTCCCTGCTATCAGCTATTTAACATAAAACTTTGAAGAGGGTCACCCAATGACTACATATCAAAATTCTACTGAAATTGTCCAAGCAGTTTCAGAGCAGAAGATCTTTTTATGCATTTCCCATTGGGTCCTATGTTAAACTAAGTTTTGCCAATGGCGGCCACGTCGGAAGACGGATCAGCACCAAAGTAACAAACTTGGTCGAAATCTCACAAGTTTCATTTAAAGATGCAATATTTAAATTGAATCCATTCAGTGGTTTTTATTAATCTTTGTATGCATTTCCCCTTAGGGTCCAATTCATTGCTGGCGGCTATATTGGATGATGGATCAGCAACGAAAAAACAGCACTTGATCAGCTTCTCATAAGCATCATTTATACAAAGTTTGGTTTAAATCTATTCAGCAGTTCTCTAGAAGATCCTCTGTTAAATTAAGTTCATAGCTGGCGACACTTGGTCAGCACCTGACAGGCATCATTCATGTCATGTTTGATTTAAATCTATTCCCTAGAAGATCTTTGTGCGCATTTTCCATAGGGTCCAATGCTGTGGGTCATATACGATGACGGATCGGCACCTAAATAAAAATACTTAGCATCTCATAAGCATTATCAATGCCAAGTATGAGTTAAAGCAATTCAGTGGTTTTCAAAAAGAAGTTCTTTGTATGCATTTTACCATTGGGTCCAATGTTAAAATTTAGTTCCCCGCTGGCGGCCATGTTTGATGACTGATCGGCAGCAAAGTAGTAACACTTAGTCAGCACCTCATACGCATCATTCATGCCAAGTTTGGTTCAAATCCATTCATTTGTTCTCAAGAAGAAGTTCTTTGTATGCATTTTCCGATAGGGTCCAATGTTAAGATTAAGATCCCAGCTGGCAGCCATGTTTGATGACAGATCGGCACCAAAGTAGCAACACTTGGTCAGCACCTCATCAGCATCATTCATGCCAAGTTTGGTTCAAATCCATTTGGTGGTTCTCAAGAAGAAATTCTTTGTATGAATTTTCCCATTAGGTCAAATAGTAAATAGTAAAGTTCCCCTCTGGCGGCCATCTTGGAAGCGATCGGAAAACTTGACCATGTTCAATAAAATATAGTCCTTAACATGCTGAACATTTTTGCAATTAAAACTTGACTTCTATCTCAAAGCATTTTTTGAAATATAGGACAAAAAGTATAAAATCACGAAAAAAATTTGACCAATAAAGGGCCACAACTCATATATAGGTACTTGGGTTTTCTTCAAAATTTCCATGTGGTAGATCTTAACATGCTGAACATTTCTGCAATTTAAACTTAACCTCTATCTGTCATAGTTTATTTAATAAAAAATGAAATAAAACATCAAAATTTTAAAAAAATTTACGGAAAAGGGGCAATATCTCTTAGACGGGTCATCCGATTTTCTTCAAAATTTCAGCATGGGTAGATCTTCTCATGCTGATCATTTTTCATTCGTGTCAGATTTTTGATATCTGTAACGGTTTTTTATTTTTAGTAAAGGCAGCCATGTTGTTTGACATAAGACATAAAAATAACAAATTTGAAACTAGATACCCTAGTGATGATTCAGTTGAAGTTGGTTCCATTTGACCCAGTGGTTTTAGAGGAGAAAATGTTTGAAAGTGAGCTAAGGACGGACGGACAACGGACGCCAAGTGATGTTAATAGCTCACCCTGGCATAGCCAGGTGAACTAAAAAGATGATACACCAAATGAAGTGCTGAATTAATTATGTTTCTGACTATGGCTTCGTGTAGATCTTTGGCTGACATGGAACAAGTTCATCGAATAATTATCAATACATCCAGGACTCGATAAATTTCATATTTCTTTTATATTTTATAACATCCGTAAGGCATTACAATTCTCAACTCTTTTGTCCAAAATAATAATATAAATTACACTACCAAGACTTTATTCTTTTTTGGAGCCTTTGATATTTCACGTCGAGTACTACTATAAAAGAAATATTCCTTTTAAGTTGCAAAGAGCAGACATGCAGTTTTGAAGAAATGTGCAAACTAGAAACATACATTTTTGTATAACATGTATAGATGAGAGGTCTGTTGTCGTAAATGCGTTTTTTATATATTATTTGTACATCTTTTATTGTATAAAAACTATGTTAAAACCTTTACGAAATTCTATCATCGATATAAAGACTTAGTTCATAAATACAATGCAACCTTTAAACTGGTATTTCACATCCCTTATTTTACAGTAATGTTTTACATAAGAGTAAATAATTCTTAACTTATAAAACCTTTAAATCGTCTAATTCATAAGGGTTATAACTACAGTATTGTCGCCAAATCATTACATATGGCCTTCTTTGGTACTAACATTGATTTTTTTGCATTTTAACTAAACACATTCTAAATTTCTAAAATCTGTATTGCATGGACACGCGTTATGTATTCCGGTATACGCATGAAATCATTATGCTAAACTCCTCACAGGAAGGGATCTTGGTGGAAACTGTATACTGGGGGTACATAACTTAATATGTCAGTTGGTAATGGGTCTGGAGCTGGTATGTCAGTTAACTGCTAGTAGTCTTTTGTGATTTCATGTTTATGTCCGTATATTTAGTTCTTTCAGTTTAATTTTTCAAAATTGGCTCAGTCCTGTTGCTAACTGAATTTTACTGTTGTTACTATTGTATTTTTATTTATCACATAGGCTAGGGGGATAGTTTGGGCCCAATAAAACTAGTTTAACCCCGCCGCAGCAGGTTTGCGCCTGTCCTAAGTCAGGAAATTTATTAAGCCTTTGTGTGTGTTTTCTGTTCATGTATTCTGGTATATGCATGAAATTATTATGCTAAACTCCTCACGGGAAGAGATGTTGGTGGAAGCTGTATACTGAGGGTACATAATTTTATGAGGGGTCTTTTATTTGTTATTTGGAAATGGGTCTGGAGCTGGCATGTCAGTTAATTGTTAGTAGTCTTTTGTGATTTCATGTTTTTGTCCGTATATTTAGTTCTTTCAGTTTAATTTGACTCAGCTCTGTTGCTTACTGAATTTTACTGATGTTACTATTGTTTTTTATTCATCACATTGGCTAGGGGGAGGTTTGGGCCCAATAAAACTAGTTTAAACCCCGCCGCAGCAGGTTTGCGCCTGTCCGAAGTCAGGAAATTTATTATGCCTTTGTGTGTTTTGTCGGTTTTCTAGTTAGTTTACTTTATGTCTATAGGAGTCTAGGATGATGTTTATTTTGGGCCGACTCCGACCTGCCGTTGGGTGTGGGGTTTTCTCACCGTTCATTGAAGATCTTATGGTGGCTTTGAGTTGTTATTACTCCCCTTTGGGTCGTTGTCTCATTCCCCGTTTCACTTCTATTTTCTATGTGTAGTCCTTAGGTATGGTGTAGTCTTCTTATAAAAATAACCCATTTTAATTTGTTGAAAATTTCGTTCGTTTTGTTTTAGGTTAGTATCTTTGTTCGTTTGAGTGTGTGTGTGTTTTTTTTTTCTTTTTTTTCTAACTCTTACAATGACAAATTTTGATTTATTCCAGTAAGAATTTGATTTTCTCTTTAAAACGCACCCAACCCAAAAATGTATCCAAATACATATACATGGAATTTCTCACGATAGCACGAATTATTTGGACAAACTGTTTGAAATAAATGATTAAATAAAAGCAAATATAATAATAATAAGTAAACTTTATAACTTCAGTTGGAAAAAATAGCAAAAGGTAAGGAAAAACACTTTGTATACAATTTTTATCTAACACACGAAAAAAATAAAGAAAAAAGTACAAATACCAAAAAAACTATATTTTTCAATGACAAATCACCAAAACTTACCCTGTCAGAATGAATATATTTTCTGATTGCATTAAATCCGAAGGCTAAAAGTGCTGCAAATACACCAAAAATAACTATAATTCCAAACATTGCCAAGTTTGAAATTGTCCCGTGTAATCCTTGTTGTACTGTAATTGTTCTATTGCCACCGTACACTAAATTATAACAAGTACTGGTGTTAAATATATAATCCCCTGTTGACATGCTGATTCTTTTCTGCTTAAACTTCCGATGTAATTTTTCTTTCTACTTTTTTAATTAAAATTTGATACCTTCGTTATATAATTTTTCAGACACTTATTGATGTTTAATCTGCATTTGCATATTTCAAAGAAACCGTTATTGTCTCATGTTCACTGTGTTCACTTATATTGGATGCTAATGAATCATGTAACCTATACATTATTACAAGCCTTTAAGAACTACAAATTCAGGTAAAATAATTGACGTTTGGACATTGACACGTGGTTTCCAGTAAATGCTGAACCAATTAAAATATCATTAGTAATTTGAATACTGAGAACAATCCCTGGGCGTAATGGCATCGTTCCATCCTTTAATAACATATTTTGCATTTATCTTTGAACTTCCTACCCGACAGGAAAATTGGCTTTATTAACTGATTTTAAAAGGACAATAGAGTGTTCAGTAATAATTTTTTTGTTCATAACATCCAAATATTTCTACTTTGCACCATAGGTATTTTAATATTTTTCAGTAGTTCTAAAGAATGGGTGACTGAATAATCTGCAAGTGAATATCGACGAGAAGAAGTAAAAAGAAAAATCTTAATTTAAAATTCGAAAACGTGGCAACAAGAGACAATAGGAGAAAGACAAATAAAACAAATGGATAAGAACGCCTACCTAAAACAAATAGAATTGTGAGCCCTCACAAAAGCTGGAGGTTTCATGCCCTCACAAAAGCATGATTTATCCTCGGGTGCTTCTAAACAGTAGGAATGACCTGCTCAACACCTGACAATGGATTCATTAAATTTTGATGTTGTTGACATAGATGGATGTAGCGTTGTTCAACATTTAGCAAGTAAATTCAAACAGGTGCTAGGGGCCGTCTTTAACTTACTATGAGGTAAGAGCGTTTGCTTTTTGTTGAATGCCTCATGGTAACTTCAAGATGAAGAACAGCATTTGCTAAATCTTACCATGTATTTGTAGGATTTTATCCCATGTACATTTACTCCGTATTCCTTTATTTGTTCATACATATAAACTTACTTCACCTTGAACTTTTCAAGGGAGAGATTTCGAAATGTTTTGATTTGATCTGCACTAATGAGACTTAAGTTGTCGAAATGCGCATATGCAGAAATTAAATTCACAGTAATTTCGGCATTTTGTTATTTTCATGAGCAAAGCTCGTTGTTGAAGGTCTCATGGTGACTTTAAGATGAAGAAAAACAATAAAAGCGTTATTCAAATGCTAGGTTCTACCATGTATTTGTAGATATTTTGTCTCATGTGCATTGATTCCATATCCTTTCATTGTTTATTTAAGACAGTTTTTTCAGCAGTGTTTAGGTAGTAAAAAATTTACCGTGTGAGTGATGTAGGCTATCTTTATATATTTAAGTTAAAGGATGACAGTGATTGTAAGAGAACTTTGCCAGTTTAATTGATGTTTGTTGACAACCCCGTATCCATGACCAAGGAAGACATGGATGTAGCGTTGTTC
>MJUU01026873.1:21912-40129 GCA_002080025.1 Modiolus philippinarum | reverse complement strand
TGTTCCTTTGCTTGTTTTTTACCATGTATTTGTAGAGACTTTGTCTCATGTGCATTTACTCCATATCCTTTTATTCACCATGCTATTAAGATAATTTCTAATATGGATATACTATCATATTCATAATGAGAAATTCTTAAATTTTGGCATGTTATTTATCTTTTTTTAGTAATTTTCCAATGTTATTCTGACCACCTGTAAAAGTGCCCACATCTCACGATTTTATAATGCCAAGTTTTTTTATAATTGACTCGCAATTGACGCATGTTTGTCTATATGTTGTAATTTTTCACTAGCTTTGGACACTAATGCTTTTGTCAGGCAAGGTATGTCAGTGATTGTTAGAACACTTCCCCGGTTAATTTTATGTTTATTGACGAACATTAATCCATGGGTTTTTAAAACTTGGATGTAGCGTTGTTCGAAAATTAGCAATGAATGCAGTCCAAACCGATGCCTGGGGTCGTCTTGAACTTTTGAAGTGTGAGCAAAGCTAATTGTTGAAGGCTTCATGTTGACTACAAGACGAAGAACAATAATAAATGCGTTGTTCCTGTGCTTGCTTCCATCGTGTTTTTGTAGAGACTTTGTCTCATGTACATTTACTCCATATTATTTTATTTTTGTTTATACCGGATACTAAAAAGGAAGAAGTAAGTTTGTGATGTTAGCTTTTAAATCGATACATGCATTTTGATGTAAATTTGACTCAATGATGCCGAAATATAGAAAAAAAGATCGGTGATACTGGTAAAGTGATTCATCACACATTTGATTGTTCTTGTTATCATTTCAGTATGGACTTTTGTTCCTCCTTATACACGGGAAATAAGCAAAAACAACTCCAGCCTATGCCAATAGAGCAATCATGGTTTCTGTCTTCAAAAATGTCCAGAAAAAGGTGCCAATTAAATGATCAGCTATTTGTATAAAAAAAAACATGAAAACTTAACCAACAATAAGCTTTTAGAAATTCAAATGCCTGTTTTTTAAAAAAGAAGAACTATATAGCAAATATTTTAACTGATAACAGCACTGGCTTTTTTCTTCATAGCCAACACACATCCTGCAGTCACTGTCATAGGGTTTCAACCAGACAAGCTAGACAGAACCAAGTGTCAGGAGTACAAGAAGCAGCTGTGTATTCAGGACGTAGAACAAAAAAGTCTCATATCACTCGAACACATAATGTAAATGCACAGATTATACAAACAAAAAGGGGATAAAGCAATTTCAATAAAATAAGGAGTAAATTTAATTCTTCAAATGGACTCGGTGCCTTCAAGTGATAAAGGTATCCTTTTTTTCAACTTCTTGGCAAACTATCTTACCAAATGAATCTTATTTGAAACATGTTTTTATCGAAGCTAGCTTAAGAATAAGACGTCTGTTTCGACCATCGTATAACACGTCTTTGACCACAGTAGCGTTCTCGAAGTTTTAGTAAATTGTGATATTTTACATTTTGTATGTTAACTATCACTTCGAGGCTATTGTGTGAAATTATCTCACTTCTAAACATACAAATTAGGTGGGAGTTTACTTTATTAGCTATATTTAAGAAACACGTTGTATTTAATTTGTGCATAGTGACTCTCTGATATTAGCTTGGTAGGGTATGGTGAACAGATATATCATGATAAGGAGGGGTATTTGCCAAAAATACTAGTCGCGGGGGTAAAATTTCCCGAGCCTGAAATGCGAGGGAAATTTGGACCCAAGACTTGTATTTTTGGCAAATACCCCGACGTTCATGATATATATGTTTAATTACACCGAACGTCTCATTCATCAAAGCACACAGATGACTCTGGGACAAATACCACGGTGAGGTGGTATTTGCCAAAAACTAAAACGGCTATTAACCAATCAGAATGATGCTTACTTACATAAGGTGTAATTAAAACTGCATAGGTGCAACGACAGCATCTCAAAAAATAAAATTTAATAATGTGGCTGCTATTATACATTAAATTGTTGATAGTCTGTGTTAATTGTGTTCACAGCCATCACACAAAAATAAACCTGGTGACGATAGAATATTATTAAAAGCAAATGTTACAGTCCTTATAGCCAAACGTTCATTATTGAAGGGGAAATATGAAATAAAGATTTTCAAAGGTGTATATTTCCATCGTCCATAATGATATGCCGTTGCCCGGGTATAAAAAAGGGGATGGTATGTTCTGTTCTGTTCAGTTTTGCAGGTAATGCTATTATTTAACAACTGCCAAGGTACTCGCAGGGATCAATGCACATCAGTATCGGACTACTTCGGGATTTCAGAATATGTATGTTTATTCAATGCGGTAGCCGGATATTTTATACATGTAAACAGAGTATGGCAAATAAAATCAGTCTTTCTTCTTTGGACCTCTGATTCTAAGTTGTTTTTATGATCCTAAGTGAATTCAATTTCATTGCTAAAAATAGAGTAACGATATTTTAAAATCCATGAACTATGGGCTTTTCCTCTTGTGAATAAATGAGATTTTGCACATCTATTCATGATCAGCAATTCTTAATAAATCAGTTAACCAATTTTGACGGAAACCTGGTAATGTATATTTTACATTTTCAAAATGATAGGCATCCATCGTAGAGTTCTACGTACCAATTCAAACTTCGAATGTTTACATTATTTTTTGTACTTTAATAAAATACATGATTTAAAAAAATCTATTCGGAAACATCTTTTTGAAATTTACAACAATGGTTTTCAATCCAAGTAGACATCTTTTGTTTAATATGAATCACTGATCGACCCGTTATGAGACAACTAATAATTTATTTTAAGATCATTTTGTTTTCACCTTATAACTTTTGATCATAATGAACTTAATCGATACGCATGCCTCGGTAAATAGGCATATTAAAAGTAATGTTTTGAACTTCGTGTTTCACGGCACTATGACGTCATTTCAAAACATAAAATAACAAATCATTTTCGATATTTAGTGTAACAGCCCAGGATGAAATTTGTAATGACAATGTCTTCAGACTAATTCGACAATATTCATACAGCCACGGTATATGGAGTTTACATCTCCCAACTTCGCTACTCAAATGCCTATAGTCGATACCGTGAATTGCTTGATAGAGCCCGGTTGCTCACAAATAGGCTACTTATACAAGTATATTTTACCTATAACTGGAAGTGATCACTGCAAAAGTGATACGGTTGACATTGTGGACTGTTATGGGATATCTTTTTCCGAGATGACAACAGGTGTTTCACTTTGAAAGCCTAAGATTGCTGTTACCTCTACTGGATTTGACTTTACAACCGGACTGACATGTACAATGCGGCGGATATATCATAAGAAGCAGAAGATGCTTGTTCATCGGTATGTGTGTTTCTTGTTGTCTTTGTATCTGTTCGCATTTTCTTAATTCCTTTTTAGACTGAAAAAGAAAAAAAAAGGGAAACGGAGAATGTGTCAAAGTGACAACGACCCAAAGGGGAGTAATAACAACTCAAAGCCACCATAAGATCTTCAATGAACGGTGAGAAAACCCCACACCCAACGGTAGTTCGGAGTCGGCCCCTGAATAAAGAGTAATCAAGTTCAGCGAAATAAACATCATCCTAGAAAGTAAACTTACTAGAAAAAAGACAAGACACACAAAAGCTTAATTAATTTCCTGACTTAGGACAGGCGCAATCCTGCTGCGGCGGGGTTTAAAGTTAGTGAAAGTTCGTTTCACTTATTAAACTGCAGAGAAAATCACCCAAGGTTTTTGTAGACAAAATAACCATGTTTGTTACCAATACTTTCAAAATTCCATCTCTTATCGAACGATATTTTTTTCTTGTACAAGAGGGTGATAAGCATTGGTCATATGTAAGTATCTGGATAAACTTTAAATGTCTGTTATATACTGTAGACCTGAAAATTTTCGCGCCGACTTTTTTTTTCGCTTTTTGCTTAATAAATTTCATTACGCGCGGTCCAGAATTTGCGTCTGTCTATCTAGCTACTATATCAATTAATTGCATGAAAATATTGCAACAGTATTTCGCGCTTCACCCCTTAACGCGAAAATAGCGAAAATAAACTGCCGCGAAATGTTCCCGGTTTACAGTACGTGAGTTCTTAAAAAAGAAGTATATTCTTTTGATAGACGACTAGTTTGCAAATATAGATATACGCGATACTTATTTGTCTTTAAAATATACATAAAAAACAGACAGAACAAAAAAAGTTGTTGTGGAAAGTGAAAAGTCATGATATCTTTTCATTTGCAAAATTTGTTTTTAAAGGTACCAATGTCAAGACTGATTTGTCAATTAATTCAGATGTTTTGATATTGTTTCTTTAAAATGTTTTCACTGTCAATTTGCTTGCAGTCATGAACAATTATTGTATTTCATAGAACAGTACAGGTATGAACACAATAATGCTGAAATCTAAGTTTGTACATTGTACTTGTCCAAAGAAATTTTTTCTGTACTTTTGGATGCATATACGTAATGGTCGTTGTTATCCCTTTAATGTAAGTTTTTTGTTTCTTTTTCTTTAGTAGAAAATCCAAAAACTCAAAGTTTGCAAAAACGTTGATAGGACGATACGTCAACACTTACGAGCTATAGATACTTAATCATCTAACGAACGATGGAAATGTAGATATAGAACACAAAGACATACATACCATGTATTTGTAGAGATTTTGTCTCATTTGCATTTACTCCATATCCCTTCATTGTTAATAAAGTTGGACAGAGATCGAGTTAAAAAAAGCAAAATATATTGTGAAACGGGAAAGCTGTACATGTCGTTGGAGTAGATAGATACATTGCAGAAACCTGACATAAACACATCAACAGTTCTAACAGATTTTTTTCAGGCAACTCTCAATAAAGAGCGATCTGAATTCAGCAGAAAAATGGACTGTATCGAACAAATCTTTACCCTTAGAATCATCATTGACAGTACATGTGAATAGAATGGAACTGTCCTCTTTAATTCAATCTCAGAGATTTAGAAAAAAACAATTGATAGTGTCATCAGGGAGGCAATATAGAACATACTACATTGATATGGGATAATCCCGAAATATGCCATTTTCATTTGAAATTCTCTGAAACCAATCAATGCAGTGTCATTTTGACAATATCTTAATTCAACAATTTTTTTTTCAAAACTAAGGAGTATCTCCCTCTCGCATAGCTCTGTCCTTGTAGCTGATTTTTGCTTTACTTTTTAGATATATTTGGTAATTTGTTCTCTGTCAGTTTTCACACATATCTCCATATATGGATATCAAAATGTTTTGATTTGATCTGCACTGATGAGACATAAGTTGTCGAAATGCGCATATGCAGAAACTAAGTTAACAGTAACTTCGGTATTTTCTTATTTGAACAACAGCCCATCTGATTGGTTCTTAGTGTTAAATCCGGAGTAAGACAGGAGTGAATAATTTCTCCTATCCTGTTTCTTATAACAATTGACGGGGTAATGAGGAAACAAGAGGATAGAGACTAAGAGATTGTCGGTTACATTTACTTTCACATCTTGAAAATCTGGATTTTACTGATTACATAGTCATTCTTTCTGCAAACATCAAAGCATAGAAAAAAGGTTATATCCTCTGAACAAATTTGTCCAGTACCACAAATAGAATTCAATACAGTCAACTTCCATTCAACGATCCAATTTAAAAAAGACACCACTTTTGAATGCGTGGAATAATTTATATATGTTGTGTACAAGTTGTGATTTTGTACAAGTTATAACTTGTACAGAAATATTGTACAAGTTGTGCTTACATTCACACTTATTTGACATTATTAAAGATGATAAATTTTCTGTGACAGAATTGGAAAAAACATCTGTCCTAAGAAATTTAAGTCTTAGACTAATGCATTTCATAGTATTTCTAAACCAACACCAAGCAATAAAAGTACAATAAGCTTACAAACTTCAATGTGTGTATTTTACAAAACATTTTAGCAGCACATGTTTTCTTGTTAAAATACACTTAATTTCATACCATAGTGATTCAGTTACTTTTACCAAGTTCAGATCTTGTTAAATATACTATAAAATTTGTTTGAAATGCAGAATTAATTTGTGAGAATTCTTGATGAAATGAAGGTACTCACAATTTGTCATAACTTGTACAAAATTTTTGTACATGTTATAACTTGTACAAAATTACAACTTGTACACAACATATACATTTTATGTACCTAGGGAATCTAATCAACATAGACAACGCAGCAGGAATACATTAAAGTCAGAATGGGGAATCACGGAGAGCATTTAACATCCTGTGCCAATGTGGAGGTCAAAGCTGTACTCTTTTAAGAATAAAGACCAAATTTTTAACGGTAATGCAGTAAATTTTAACAGTGATGCAGTAATTTGGTAGAAATTGTGAAGAATTGAAGACTGGAAGGTTACTATCAAAGATACTTCACAAAAATTTACAAGATATTATGGCCAAAGAAAATCTCCAACTCTGAAGTATTTAAAAAAAGAAATTGCAAAAAGATCAGCATAAATATTACTAGGTCATATCTTCAAAATAACCAAGCGTCCATTCCAAAAAAATACCTCTCAGATGGACTCCATATGGAAAAGGGAAAGCTGGAAAGCCAAAATTAACATTGATGAAGACTAGTGTGGAAGAGCTAGCAGCGGGAAGGCTCATGTACATGTATTGATACTAAGACGCTGGCGAAAATAAGACCAAAATAGAGGGAAACTATTGCGGCCTTAAAGGGCCATTAGGTAAGTATAGCTTTGTGCAGGAAGATAGATTTAATATCTTTTTTCGTAAATTTAGGGTCAACCACCGAAGAAATGCCTCGATGTCTAACATTCAGTCACTAGAGGTATCGACCCAGTGGTCAAAATTAAAAACTGAGTTAAACAAATGAAACCTTCAGTGAATGTAATCCATATCGTGTAGCCTATACAAAGTTAATCAATTGGTTCTCAAACAATTGTGTATTGAAATTAAGGAGGGAAGGAGGTGAATTGTTTATCCATTTGTTTTCCAAAAAATTACAAGGCAGCATTTTATATTGCAAAATGTACCACAAAATGTAGTGGAGGAGGTAATTTTTATTTTTATTTTATTGAAATATCAATTTAATTATCAATTACGGGCTTTTTCATGCCTTTGACTAGACTATTGGGATCCTTAGCACCAATAAATTAACATTGCATGACATTATTATTCTTTTCGTCGAAAACGAATAGGAAAAGGATAAAATCTATACTTGAAATTTGCGGTCGAAATTTCTGGCTCTTGTTAAATGATTTCAACTTGGAAAACATCACATAGAATTATAAGTATAGATAACATTCTGTCTTGGGCTTAATTCCGCAGCACAAGGAATGTGCAAAGGTTACAAAAAGATGGATATTGTCTGTTAAGAATTAACATACATGAAAGTTTGTTTAAAAATTACATTATTATAGCTCTATAAAAATAAAATATGCAAAGGAAATAAGAGCTATTGAGGGCGTTAAATTGTAAGATCGGTATGCCATATTTTACTTAAGTCATAAATTGTCTTTTTCAGATTGGGTGGCAAATTGAATTACTTCCATATTAAAATTCGATGCAAGTAATTGAAAGGGGAAAACTACATATGAAAAGTTTACACGATATTAATACGTAAGAATGATAAACAACAAGTTATGCAGATGTAAACTTGGACTCTATTGGCTGATTAACCACCTGCCAAATAACCATGTCCGTCATACACAACAAAAAAATCAATAATCGCGACTATGTAGTTTTTCACCTGGACCAAAGTCATTCAAAAGCGTACATATAAGAATTGTACATAAAGACAACATTCACATACATGCAGTAAGCATGGATAAATGAACATATCGATATAAACATAGTCTACTATGTAGCATAACGAAATTTACTGTTTTTATGCAACCTCGGTATTTTTTGTATTTTGAATCATTGGGTCGATGCCACTGCTGGTGGACCACAAGTCTCCGAGGGTATTCACCAGCCCAATAGTCAGACTTGACTGACATGAAAATTTTACCTTGCGTGTTATAGAAATTTGCTGTTTTATCAAAATTCGAACCATTAAAAATACTGAGGCTTCATTCCTTGTATGGCACTCGGTGGATGTCTTTTGTACTTGATTTGTCATCCTATTTCCACTTTTTTTAATGAATAATTCTTTTTGGACTACTTTGGGATTATGGCTTTCCATGTTATTTGATTTAAGTGCTGCTGATGAGAGGTTACTCCATGAAACATGTGTACAGCATAACGAAATTCATTGTTTTTATGCAACTTCGGTATTTTTTGTATTCTCTACTTCCGCGTAATGTATCAGTAATTTCAGCCTGATATTTACAATAAAAAACTAAAATACAATGTATGAAATACATCTATACTTGGAATAACATGTAAATTCTATTAAATATCTTATCTGCATTCATTTTCAAAGGCTTTCGCTCAATGTATTACGAAAACGTCATTTACTCGTACAATCTTAATACAGCATGAACAATCAATAAATCATTCGGTTTTCGTTTATGTGTAGAATCGATGTAGGTTATTTTGTAATTATCGTTTTCTTAGTTAAACACAACACAAACTAAGGTTCGCATAACCGCACAAAAATCATGCATTGAACCAACTAACATGATTCGAAAAACGTTGAACGGTGCGGCTGACGGCCTTACCGTTCAACGACTTTCGACACTATCTGAATAATCATATTAGTTGGTTAAATACATGATAACTTATAATCTTGTAAATCCCTTAAAGACAACTGACTAAAATACAGTATAACTTGTTATTTTCGTATAACATTATTTTCGCTTTATTCGCAGTTGCTAAAATTGCATGTATCGAGAAATGATTTGTACGAGACTCTATACAGTCAGTGATAATCAGTCAGTAATCGCGAATATTTAAGTCCCGCGAAACTACAATCAAGCAATAATAAAAGAAATCGGTAAATATGAGCAGAAACCATTTATAAGGTATGAAAGGTAGCAAAACCCAACATAACTTACCCTCTCGGAGTAAATGTATTTTCTTATGGCGTTAAATCCAGAGGCCAATAATGAAGCGAATAAGCCAAATATCAGAACAATTCCAAACAATGCCAAGTTTGTGATAGTTCCATGTAATCCTTGCTGTACTGTGATCGTTCTGTTGCCACCATATACCAAGTTATAACAAGTACTGGTGTTGAAAATGTAATCTTCAGATGACATTTCACTTAGGAAACCCTCTTGTATATTTTTATGGTAACCCTTTTCAACAAATCCGAATACCTTGATAGTTTATTCCTTTTTACTCGTTATCTATTACTAATTAATCTATATTTGCATATTTTAAGAAAACAATCTTTATGCGCCGCATCATTGTATACAGTTGTAATGAATACTTTTCAATACAAATGAATCTAGGATAAACCTTTATGAATTGTTATTGAAAAAGAATAATTGACACTTGGATATTGACACGTGGTTTAACGATAATAGTGATGAGACAGTAATTTGAAAACTAAAAATTCTTGAATTTTAAATTCAAAAATTCTATATTGATGAGCGATTGACCAGAAACTATCATTATTTTATAACAGTTCCACGTTTGTATACTGTAACTTCGTAATGTCAGTAACTCCGGTATCTAGTTATTTGTTTATTACCAGAATACCCTTACCATGTGTAGTTTTATCTTTTTGTTGTTATCCTTTATATATATTCGTGCGGCAGATAACATAATACCATAAATTGTTAGATAAGCAGTTGAAAATGAAATAGCAGGAGGAGAACTGTACATGTTCAAAAGATTGACCCCTATAATAAATTAATGGCTTATAGAATATGTAGATGAAAAATTCCCAGATTCTTGGACGAACCTCTGCTACTACCTCCTGTAACACTAGGTGGTCCGAAAACTATGATAAATCTACTTGAATATGATTGGTTGCTAACGATTCATTGTACTTAAGTGAAAACAGATCGACATGTCCGGTGATTTTATATCAGATTATAAGAAAACATTATCTGACTCAAAATAAATAAATAAGAAAACTTTCGATATCCCGAAAAAAAAAACAATTAATGTATTGCCAATGACAGTATATGTAGTAAATGCACATGAGACAAAATCTCTACAACGACACATACATGATTCTTTTACTCATGTAGGCAGGTTCTACAAAAAAACTGGCGAAGTGTTTTTACAACCGCTCTCATCCGTAGCCCACCTAAAAGGCTAGTAGAACATATCTAAACAACCACAGGGCACTCGTCAATTGCGAGAAAACTTGGCAAAATGAAATAATGAAATATAGACTTTACAAACAGAATGGTCAGAATAACATTTCAAAATTAAAGAAAAATAAAATGCTAAAATTTGAAAACATAATAGTGTATATATTTGTGATATTCTCTCAAGAACAAGACCCCATAATTAATTTGCCTGAAACACAGTTTTACACACTTCATTATGACATTAAGTTCCCTTTATATTAAGTTCCCTTTGTATTAAATAAAATATTAATGGAATAAATGCGCTTACATTCTTCAAAACTAAAATAACAAATGTCAACTACCAAAGCTATTTTCTATATGTAAAACCTTTGGATTACTTTCTGTCGAAATTAATCTTAAATCAATAGTAATCGTCCAGTATACAAATTGCTAAATACATTAAAGGCATAGACTCAATGGCATGTTACTACTCAAAAACACTGAAAGTCTAAATCACTCTACTAGTCTAATAATAACACTTTTAATACTTGGTCATTGTGGGTGTTTCCTGTCATCTCATCAATAGAAAATTATATTTGGGCAAAAATATTCCTAAAAGACAATATTCAATGCAACTGCAAGTCATAACAGTATACATAAAATAATGTAGTTCAGTTAAGAATGTATGTGTAAATAGATAACACAGGTAAATAGAACCCTTCTACACCGAACCCTCGAATCTACGTCTATCGTATTAAATAATTAACAATTAATTACAATTATTCGTCTGAAATTAATGAGATTCAAACAGCAGGCCATTAAAATAATTGAAATGTTGAAAAATTGCATACAATTTAGACGATAATATCCTCTGAAGAATCATATTTCATATTTATTTGATATATGTTGCCACCGATTAAATTAACGCAGGTACAAATCCATCAAGGTATTACAGAATCTGTGATTAAATGGTTTATACAATAGCTCGTTTTGAGTCTTATGTTAAGCTGGGTAGGGTGTTCATTTTGTTCAATTTTTGTGGAAAACTAAGGAGTATCTCCCTCATGCAAAGCTCTGTCCTTCGCTAATTTTGGTTTTCTATTTAGATTATTTTGGTTATTTGCTATCTGTCAGTTTTTTTAAACATATTTGAATTTATGATCTTCCAAAATTATGTTTAAATATTATCTGCACTGAAGAGACAGAAGTTGCCGAAATTGCAATATGCAGAAACTAAATTAAACAGAAAGATCGGTATTTAGTTATTTGGTAATATAACTTTTCTACATTCATTGACAAACTTGTATTTACCATGTACAAGTCGACTGGTTCTAGATTGAATCTGACGTGTATTGAAGTGTTTTGCAACTATCTTTAAGAAGGCGGAACTTTAAACTATGGTAGCTCCCGGGGGTAGCTCTGTATGTCAAACATGTTTCTATCCGTTATAGAAAGGGAACGTTTTCTACAAACCTCAAAATTGTAAATGCTGTGTCGACGTGAAGATGATACAAAAACGTTTTTTATATTTCGAATGCTGATCAAAGACACAAAAATAAAAATGAAAATAATAACAAGTTCGCACACATTAAAGATAACACTTCCGGGCAAAGGTGATTCATTATCTAAAGATTTTCCATCCTTTTAGTACCATATAAAGAATGGAAGCTATTGCCTTAACATAGTAGAACTAAAAACTCTACTTGTATAAAGTTCCATCGGCATATACTTTCAACAAATTCAAAGTACAATGAGTTAGCCTTTATGTCGGGTAATAGATAACAGCGATTGTAAGAACACCTTGTCAGTTAAGATTATTTTTGTTGACGATTCTGCATCCATGGATCAATGGGTAAAAAGTATGGAAGAAGGGGTTGCTCGACATCTAAAAAAAGTTCCTCTCAAACCGATGTTAGGGGTTGTCTTAAACTTGATATGAGGAATGAGTAAAGTTAATAGTTGAAGGCCTCGTGTTGAATTTAAGATGAGCAACAACAATAAAAGCGTTGCTCAATTGCCTAGTTTTACCATGTATTTGTAGAGACTTTGCATTCACTCGATATCCCTTTGTTTTCATTGTTAATTAAATCCATAATATTTAAATTTAAGGATTTGTCTCCCATTTTACTTCTTTTGTATAAGTCCAGTATGTGGAGGATATTTTACATATTTATTGAAAATTGAATTATAGAATTTTCATCTAGAAGAAATTGAATGCAGCTGTTTTTGCAATGTTTTGACAGCGTAACTCTTTTCTGTCAATCAACACTTGTGGCATGCTTATGATCATTATTAAAAGGTCTTTAAATGTCTATGAAACATTTTGTCAATTCAGATTATACAAATACATTACAGTAGTATACGCCTCATTGTGGTTTCTGATAAGAATTTAAGATTTCTAAGACAGGAGTGTTTCCATGAACTATAAATCAAAAATCTAACGATGAAAGTTTTCAATTTTTTTTCTTGAAGTATATCAGTATACGTATTTGTTTCATACGGCAAATTGAAAGAACACTGGAATTGTGTAAAAAATTTCTCACTTACTCCGTGTCAACTACCTTCAAACTAAACTTTAGAACAATTTCTGGGAAAATTTCTTCTAAATACATGTATCAAGTCAGAAGCATTGTGGTTAACAATTTTACCAGTGATTTTGCACTGTTTTGTATTTTTGCCCTTTTGATTACTGATCTTGAAAGTTCTTTTCGGTAATTTCATAACCTGATGTACACTCCATACAGTTAAAAGGTAGTTATATTGCAAAATCTTTGAACGAAAAGTTACAGACCACATTGGTGAAGAAACGAAAAATGTTGGCCAAGGAGCTAGGCAGGCATAAAAAAAGCAATTTAATAAAAATTTTATGAAAATTCACTGTTTTTTCGCAATGTTATAGAAAAACTGCACACAGAGTCTTGAAATTCCAAATTTGAATGTCAAGTAGAGAGAATTGTCTCCCTTGCGAAGCACCTGACTTTCAATTATTTAAATATTTTGAGATGCCATTCAAAACAAAGATATTTCTATGTAGGCATGTTGAAGTATTTTATAAAAGGATCGTATTGTCATGATAATATAAATATTCTGAATCTTTTGTTCTATTCATACCAATAATTTATATTTAAAAAGGAGTTATCTCCTATTACCCAAGGTTTATTACAATATCTTTCAAGTTTTATTCGTTTCTCTCGAGCACAAAGTTCATACAATTGTTATGAGGTTACTCATTGAACCACGTGTACAGCATAACTAAATTTACTGTTTTTTATGCAACGTCGGTATTTTTTATATTTTTCAAATCAAAACGTTTGGAAGTCCGTAATGTAACAAAGGGGATAACGGGAAACATCTACAATGCAACAATCTGCAAAGGAACTACACAGGAAAAACACAATCAATACAAAGAACAAACGTAAACAACGATAGGAACTCGGGACAGCCGGACTTGGTAGCGGCACCAGCAAAGGCCAGTGGTAGGGTTAAACCGGTTTATGGGTATACAAACCTCCACTTTATCTGTCCCGTGTCCCTATAGTATAATAAACATACGAATAAAACCCAACATAGGTAGACTACTAACTCTATGACCACAATCTTGAAACGAGAGAAAATGACAATACGAGGGGTGCTCGCCGCTTAACTGCCGGCTACAAAATGTAGCTCAAGGAGCCTAGACTGCTGGTAAAACACTGTCGCACTACGGAAAAAAAATCAAACTCAAGACTTCCCGAAGGATTTGGTGAAGGATCATCGTATATTTCAGAAGACATCGGCAGTATCAGTGAGAGGCCAGTATGTGTGTAAAGATTTGGGGTCACTAGATCTCAAAGCTAATTTTAAGTATGCAAGCAGAGTATCTTGTCGATATTCCCTATTACGTAAAGAAAGTAGGTTAAGTCCCAGCTTTTCCGGATCTTTAATCAGTTGTTGGCATTTTTAAGAACATTTCCGTAAAAACGCGGATTAGAAATATACCCACAGTAATAAGCTGTTTGCGAGTAACACCATATTTAGATATTAAATGTTCCTATCTATAATAAACTTCTAAAAAATATTCAACAATTTTTGGAATCCGTAACCCTGTTGTAAAAATATGGCTGTGATAGTAATGTTACGTCCATTAAAATCGTCAAGAGTAGAACAAACGCGTGCGAATTGTACTAGTTGAGGAAAGGGAAATTAGTAATAGTGAAATCAAAATCATCCCTTTTATCATATATTTTAGTTTTTATTTTACCAGAGTCAATAAAGAGAGTTAGATACAGAAAAGAACGGTATTTTGAGTCATTGTTAGCTTTATTTAATTTCAGATCTTCTGGGTTAATGATGTCTACATAATCTGTTTCGATATTTTTGGATACGAGTACTTCTTTTTAGTCTACTTTTTGATTATGGTCTTCCACATTATTTGATTTGAATGCTGTTGATGAGAGGTTACTCCTTGAAACTTGTGTACAGCATAACGAAATTTACTGTGTTTATGCAACTTTGGTATTTTTTGTATACTAAAAACTGATGATTGTCAATAGTAAGGATTTCTTCAATATACATGCTGTTATCATTGAAAATAGAAATAAGTTTATCAGTTTGGTATGGATCCGTCTAGAAGTTTTTTATGAAGTCTCGTTCGTAATAGAACAGAATAAGATCTGCGATGAGAGGTGCACGATTTGTACCCATGAAAATACATACGACCTGTTGATAAATAGTGTTGCCAAAACGAAAAATGTTGTCTACCAATAGATTGAGTGCATTAATCATATTATCACATGTCCAGGAACAATGATTATGGTAGGTTATATTAGAGAAGAATCCTTGTTTTTTGTTAGAACAAATGAACTGCAAACCAGAAAATTTAAAAGACCATTTAATGTGTTGTCTTAATTTGGATTTAATCAAATTATGTGGAAAGGTTGTATAAAGTGTGGAAAAATCATAACTGTCATTACAGGAGACTGGTCTTTGAATAGATCTAAGGAGTATCTACCTCGTGCATAGATCTCTTCTTAGCTGATTTTTGTTTTCCTTTTAGATCCTATTGACAATTTATAGCTTTTACGTATAATTCGGTTCGTAGATTTCCAAATGATTTGATAAAGTCACTCTAAAAATGGATGACGCTCGACAAGTTACATCTCATCAAAGACGGTTGCCAACAAGAAACATAGAAAAAGGTGAAAGACGTGTGTGTCTCTTAGAAACTATTCAGTCAATTTAAAACAAACATTGAATAACAAAATACAGGAATTACTGTTAATCTTTTTTCTGCATATGCGCATTTGAAACAATGTACCTTGGACAATTCCGGTTAAATTGGTGCCATGCAGCTTTCAACCTCGTCAGGGTCCTTAGATAGTCCCGTTCAATAAATCTTGAAGGGCAACCATTGTGAAATATCTGTTAATACTTTATCAAAGAGGTCTGTTAGACTGCAGCCACGTTCCAGGAAAGTGACACATATTCTTTTGGACATATTAATACAAGTTAAATCTTGATTCAGAGCATCAGGTCGCGGGCAAATATTTTGACAACTGTTATTCTGAATGAAATAATTTGGAAAGTTGATTTCTTTTGCAATTTATATTCATTTCAAAATCACACAAATGCAGGTTTATTCCTATATGAATATCTTACATGTGCAATCCTACACTTAAGCCTTTGAACATTGAAAGGATTTCCATTACCCTGACTGTACTACAATTTCATTTTAACTATAGAAGGGAACTTGGCCATAATAATAAAAACAAACAAACAAACAAACAACGAAAAAAACTTTTTGTTTCGTAGAGGTTTAAATCATGAATATTTGGAGTAATCTTCTAGTTTCTGTTAAGTTTTCCCAGAAATCAATTGGTAGATAGAGATTTAACTGTAGGAAATGAAATTATTCTCACAGAAAGAACTTAGAAGAAATGCATAGAGAGTCGCTTGATACACACAGCAATGACGACAGTGGAGGACAATAAAAATGAGTCTATTGTCCCCGTGGTAAATCTTTTCGAATCATCTGTTAGCAGGCAACGGTGAAACTTCCTTCATATTAAAGAGGCGATTTTACTTGATCATATTTTATTCACTATCATTGACCTAAATATTCATGTAAATGAGTCTCATCTTCATGGTATGCTCTTGTTTATCTTAAATTGATATTTTTTTCAGCTCTTGCATGGGCAAAGTAACAATGGCCTTTGATAAGGTTATATGCTTGTCTGTCTATTCATCACAAAGTTTCTTCAGCACAACTCCTCTGATACTATACTCAGCATAACTTAATGATGTAGCAAGCACCACATGTATAGTTGTGCAGGTGCGGATCCAGGCAGTTAGAAAATGGTGGGGGGTCCAATTGGAAATGAAAGAAAATGTCGCCGATCGGAGCGAGGCGCAAAACTTTTTGGGGTATTTCTTACAAAATACATTAGGATATTAATTAAAAAATACATGATTATCCAGAAAAAGGGCGGATCCAACCCTCGGAACCCCCTCTGGATCTGCCAATGCTTGTGTATATAACATTTTATCATATTACGGACATAATTTTGACCGAACATGACAGAGAAGTATGGAAAGCCGTTGTGGAATTTATTCCCTATTTATTGATATCTATAAATGAATTATAGATATTAATAAATGATTTATAGNATCTATAATTCATTTTTTAATATCTATAATTCAATTATTGATATCTATAATTCGACACTAATTATAGATATCTATAATTCATATTTAGATATCTATAATTCAAATATCCATAATTCGATTTATTGATATCTATAATTCAAATCTCCATAATTCGATTTATTGATATCTATAATTCAAATCTCAAGAAATCGCCCATGTGACACTGATCAATAATCGTATTAATTATTGTATATTAAATGAAGAATTCAGCTGATTCCGATTATTTTTTAATATCTATAATTCAATTCTAATATCCATAAATCGCCTCTGTGACACTGATCAGTTCTCACAAAGTAAAAATGTATATTATATAAAGAATTCAATTGACCTCGACTTTTTAAATATCCATAAATCGCCTCCACGACACTGATTATTACCTGTATTACTTTAAACGCATAAAAGACAAAGAATTCAATATACGTTTTAATATCTAGCGAACTAGAATAATTCAAGAAACTATTTAAATATGTAACTGAGCATATATTTTGTATGCTTGTTTAAAGAAATACATAAAAAAACAAATAACAAAAAACAATCGTAGTTTATTAAAATGACGAAAACAATTAAAGTTTTTTGAAAATTATACTTTATAATAACATTTCGAAGGAGTTTATATGTTGTGAAGTTAAATTTTAATGTCTTTTTAGCATGAATATGGTTGGAAAAGTAGATTTTAAGCCTTCGCTTTAAACTTAATTATAAAAAATGACCAAAACAATTCAAATTTTTTGAAAATTATCCTTTATAATGACATTTTGAAGGAGTTTATATGTTAAAATTTAATGTCTCTTTAGCATGAATCTGGTTGTAAAATAGACTTTAAGTCTTCGGTTTAAACTTAGTTATTAAAAATGACCAAAACAATTCAAATTTTTGAAAATTTTACTGTTTCATAACCTTTCGAAGGAGTTTATATTTTGCGAAGTTAAAATTTAATGTCTTTTTAGCATGAATATGGTTGGAAAAGTAGATTTTAAGTCTTCGGTTTAAACTTAATTATGAAAAATTACGAAAACAATTAAAGTTTTTTGAAAATTATACTTTATAATAAGATTTGGAAGGAGTTTATATGTTGCGAAGTTAAAATTTAATGTCTTTTTAGCATGAAAATGGTTGGAAAAGTAGATTTTAAGTCTTCGGTTTAAACTTAATTATTAGAAATGACCAAAACGATGGAAATTTTTTTAAAATTAAAAATTCTTTTAACCATTCGAAGGAGTTTATATGTTGCGAAGTTAAATTTTAATGTCTTTTTAGCATAAATATGATTGAAAATGTAGATTTTAAGTCTTCGGATTAAACTTAATTATTAAAAATGACCAAAACAA
>MJUU01026872.1:185332-205590 GCA_002080025.1 Modiolus philippinarum | reverse complement strand
TCCCCTTAAAATCAATTGGGCCAATGTAAAAACTATGTTCCAGATGGTAGCCATCTTGAATGAGGTACGGACCTGCCAGATACATTTTTTGGATAGGACCACCTGAGGACCATTGTGGCTTAGTTTGGTTCTAATTGGACTAGTAGTTTCTGAGAAGAGGATCTTTGAATGTATATTCCATAGGGTCCAATGTTAAAACTATGTTCCTGCTGGCGGATATCTTGGATGAGGTATGGACCTGCCAGACACCTTTTTAGGAAGGTACCATGTAAGGGCCATTGTGACTACGTTTGGTTATAATTGGACAAGTAGTTTCTGAGAAGAAGATCTTTGAATGTATTTTCCATAGGGTCCAATGTTAAAACTATGTTCCCCGCTGGCAACATCTTGGATTAGGTACGGACCTGCCAGATACCTTTTTATGAAGGGACCATCTAAGGACCATTGTGACTAAGTTTGGTTATAATTGGACTGGTAGTTTCTGAGAAGAAGATCTTTGAATGTCTTTACCATAGTGTCCAATGTTAAAACTATGTTCCCTGCTGGCAGCCATCATGGATGAGGTACGGACCTGTGGATACCATTTTTGGAAGGGACCATCTGAGGACCATTGTGACTAAGTTTGGTTATAATTGGACTGGTAGTGTCTGAGAAGATCTTTGAATGTCTTTCCCATAGGGTCCAATGTTAAAACTAAGTTCCCCGCTGGTGGCCATCTTGGATTAGGTATGGACCTGCCGGATATCTTTTTTAAAGGGCACCACCCAAGGACTATTGTGACCAAGTTTGGTTCCAATTGGCCCAGTGGTTTCCGAGGAGAAGATCTTTGAATGAAAAGTTTATGACGACGACGGATGGACAGCGGACGCCAAGTGATGGCAAAAGCTCACCACGGAATAGCCAGGTGAGCTAAAAAAGATATTAAGAATCTAACATCAGTAAAGTGCAAGACAATAAACTTTCAGACCTGAGGATAAAATTTCTAGTCTTGGACCAAGCCTGCCAAGTCATTTCTAGTCTTGGACCAAGCCTGCCAAGTCATTTCTAGTCTTGGACCAAGCCAGTGAGTGTTAAAGCCTGCCAAGTCATTTCTAGTCTGGGATGAAGCATGCTAAAGCTTGCCAAGTCATTTCTAGTCTTGGATCAAGCCTGTCAAGTCATTTCAAGTCTTGGACCAAGCCTGCTAAAGCCTGCCAAGTCATTTCTAGTCTTGGATGAAGCATGCTAAAGCTTGCCAAGTCATTTCTAGTCTTGGATCAAGCCTGTCAAGTCATTTCAAGTCTTGGACCAAGCCTGCCAAGTCATTTCTAGTCTTGAACTAAGCCTGCCAAGTCAGAGATGATTGAAAACTTACCAAAAGGTGTCTTGAGATTAACTTGTCTCAAAATTTCATTGGTGTTTGATTTTATTTCTCAAGACTTTCTCTCTAATGTAATTCTAAAATTTGTTCTCATTCATCTGTTTACAAAAGTAGTATAATTCCCTTTTTACATCATATTATCTGGAATGTTTGACTGAGTGTGGCATAATAAAAAAGGCATTTTTCCCCTTTTCCCTGTTAAATTTTACTTTGAATAATATAACAATTAAACAATACATGTACTTAGTTTTCATAATGAGAAAGAATTGTATAATGATGGATATCAACTAGAGTTCTGTACTTTAAAAATATAATAAACAAGCCTTAGGCGAGTTCATTATATTTGAAATTACATAACCAGAGTTGATATCCAGCGATATACAATTCTTTCGTATTGTTAAAACTATTTCTCTTATGATTTTCATAATATTTATTGCCGAACTGCTGTTTTTGTTTCAAAATAACAACACCGTTGCTAGGTAACGTTAATCACGGCCAACGAGATTTCAAAGTTGTCCAATAGAAACATCAAAAAAAATAATAGCACATCACGGGTGATGTGTTTTTACTTGGCGCTCGACCAATGAAATTCCTGTAAAAGCGATTCAACAAGTTCATATCTAACTCCAGCTTCAAAGCCTCGTTGTGTGCCAAAAATAACTATCCATGCAAGGAATAGATAATAATCGTGCAACATAAGAGAAAAAGATTTAACAAACTTATGATCACCAAAGAGAACAGTTGTACACTATAGGTGCAAAACATAATTCAACTCACTAGAAGATTTGCTGGTAAACAGCACATGGCTTTTTTTTTGTCTTATACACTAATGCAAAACAAGAAAATATGATGCTGCTAAAATAGCTGGAACTGTTGACAATTTCAAAAGTGAGAAATATCACCTCCCTCTCCATAATAGACAGATTGCTTTACATGTAAAAATATCATTTGAAGTATCTTTGATCTTTGTGGATGCAATTATCAGTTTTTCATGTAACCTTATGTTAATGACAGCGAGGGCCATGGAATATTTTTATAGGTTACATATGCAAAATGTGTTATTTTTGTGGATTAAAATTTTGTTGGCAATAATCATTTTGAGAATACTAGAGGTAATTATTTTGATAATTTTCAAGGGAATATCTAATTTCCTAATTCAACAATACCTTGAAACCACAAAATTTTGTACAAATAGGATAAATCCACAGTATCACTGAAGATGAGTACAGCAGTGATTAAGTTCAGCCTATGTTAAACTAAAACTTCTGTGGTTTTAATCATAGGAGTACCAACTTAAGCTAAGGTCGCCACAGTTAACTTACGTTCATCTCCCCCATCGATAGCCTCTTCTTCATCTGATTCTTCACTTAAAGCTAATATATAGTCACTTATACAGTGATGTATAAATATGTACTGATCCTGAAAAATAAATACAATAATAAAATTTCAAAATTAGAGCAGTATTCATACTGTACAAAACAACAACAGTAGAATATCGAAGGAACAAGGGAAGCGATGACCACAAAAATGATGCTATCTCTGAAGTATTGTTATGGTTATTATTAAGTCATTTTACCTCTGAAATATTTCAAGGATGATGGCGATGATCACTTGCACAAAGCAGAAGATAAGAATTGTAATAAAAAATTCAAAATGCAGAAGATCAAAAGCAGAAGATTCAAAAGCAGAAATCCAAAAGCAGAAGAAAATCATCCTTGAATATTCATAATGCCTGTACTAAGTCATACAATCTCTAAAGTAGTCATAGTACCTGTACTAAGTCATACTTTCTCTAAAGTAGTCACAGTGCCTGCACTAAGTCATACTATCTCAAAAGTAGTCATAGTGAATGTACTAAGTCATACTATCTCAAAAGTAGTCATAGTGCCTGTACTAAGTCATACTATCTCTAATGAAGTCATAGTGTCTGTACTAAGTCATACCATCTCTAAAGTAGTCATAATGCATGTACTTAGTCATACTATTTGTAAAGTATTCATAATGCCTGTACTAAGTCATACTATCTCTTAAGTAGTTAAAGTGCCTGTACTAAGTCATACTATCTCTTAAATTAGTCAAAGTGCCTGTGCTAAGTCATACTATCTCTAAAGTAGTCATAGTACCTGTACTAAGTCATGCTATCCCTATAGTATAAGTGCCTGTAATAAGTCATACTATCTCTAAAGTAGTCACAGTGCCTGTACTAAGTCATACTATCTCAAAAGTAGTCATAGTGCCTGTACTAAGTCATACTATCTCCCATGAAGTCATAGTGTCTGTACTAAGTCATACTATCTCTAAAGTAGTCATAATGCATGTACTTAGTCATACTATTTGTGAAGTATTCATAGTGCCTGTACTAAGTCATACTATCTCTTAAGTAGTTATAGTGCCTGTACTAAGTCATACTATCTCTTAAATTAGTCTAGGTGGCTGTGCTAAGTCATACTATCTCTAAAGTAGTCATAGTACCTGTACTAAGTCACGCTATCCCTATAGTATAAGTGCCTGTACTAAGTCATACTATCTCTAAAGTAGTCATATTGCCTGTTCTAAGTCATACTATCCCTAAAGTGGTCACAGTGCCTGTTCCAAGTCCTACTATCCCTAAAGTAGTCATAGTGTCTGTACTAAGTCACACTATCTTGGAAGTAGTCATAGTGCCTGTACCCAGTCATACTATCCCTAAAAGTAGTCATAGTGCCTGTACTAAGTCATACTATCTCTTAAATTAGTCATATTGCCTGTTCTAAGTCATACTATCCCTAAAGTGGTCATAGTGCCTGTTCCAAGTCCTACTATCCCTAAAGTAGTCATAGTGCCTGTACTAAGTCACACTATCTTGGAAGTAGTCATAGTGCCTGTACCCAGTCATACTATCCCTAAAAGTAGTCATAGTGCCTGTACTAAGTCATACTTTCTCTAAAGAAGTCATAGTGCCTGTACCCAGTCATACTATCCCTAAAGTAGTCATAGTGCCTGTACCCAGTCATACTATCTCTAAAGTAGTCATAGTGCTTGTTCTAAGTCATACTGTCTCTAAAGTAGTCATAGTGTATGTACCAAGTCATACTATCTCTAAAGTAGTCATAGTGCAAGTACCAAGTCATAATATCTCTAAATTGTCATAGGGCATCTACTCAGTTATACTATCTCTAAAGTAGTCATAGTGCATGTACTAAGTCACACTATCTCTAAAGTAGTCATAGTGCTTGTACTAAGTTGTACTATCTCTTAAGTAGTCATACTGCTTGTACTAAGTTGTACCATCTCTTAGTGGTCATAGTGCATGTACTAAGTCATACTATCTCTAAATTGTCACAGTGCATCTGCTCAGTTATACTAACTCCAAAGTAGTCATAGTGCCAGTACCAAGTCATACTATCTCTAGATTGTCATAGTGCTTGTACTAAGTTGTACTATCTCTTAGTAGTCATAGTGCATGTACTAAGTCAAACGATCTCAAAAGTAGTTATAAGATTAGGACATGTTTATACTATGACAGAATCTGTTATTCAGATCTGCCCATCCTGGAATTATCCAATATAAGTTGAAGGATCAGATTGAATTTAGCTTTCACTGAGGTCATTTGATAAAATGATTACATTATATACTGATATTTCACAAAATGAATTCTGCATTTTGAAGATGTATTGATACTGTCACCTTAACATTACTGATCACTGATAAACAAAATCAAACCAAGACCAATAGAGACAAATGATCAAGGGCAAAGAAGATACACCAAAACCATGACTATGATAACACAGAAGAGACACATAAAATAAAGATTTAAATCCATACTTACCAAGAAGATACACCAAAACCATGACTATGATAGCATAGAAGAGACAATAAAATAAAGATTTAAAGCCTTAGTTACCAAGAAGACACACCAAAACCAAGATAAAGCATAAAACACATAAGAAAAGCTGAAAACATGACAATGATCATCCAAAGGACAAGCACAAAATAAAGAATTAAAGTCAGTTACCAAAACCATGAACAGAGATAGTTCACATCCAGGACAGCAGAGATACTTACAACAAGAAAAATAAGACACATTATACCAAGATAAAGTGGACAAAAAATAAATAAAAGACAAAAGATGACAAAATAAAATAAAAGACAAAGACAAACTGTAGAATTTGGTACACAAAAACAAAGACACATTATACCAAGATATAGAGGACACAAAAAACACAGGACAAAAGATGACAAAGTAAAATAAAATAAAAGACAAACTGTAGAATTTGGTACACAAAAACCAAAACCAAGAACAAAGAAATCTTCTAAAACAGCATTTCTACTTGGGCTATATTTTTTTTCAAATAAGCAATCTCAAAATCTGAAAATAATAACATGAAGAATATTTGCACAAGTAAGTCTACAGTAGTCAACATTCCTACCAAATTTGATTAATCTGTGTCAATAAAATTCAGACAATCATTCCCTTTCAGCTATTTGAATAAAACAATTAATTTAAGATTTTTTTTAAACAGGTATCCTTTATACTAATTCATCCTATTTAAGTGTAACAGGTGCAAATTTCCAAGTTTAACAAAAATATTGGTGATGTCACTCTGATTTAGATACTTACAACTGGAAGTTTTCAAATTTGTTATAAATACCAGTCTGCTCAGTTATGCACTGGTCCGATGCTCAAGACTAGTAAATTTGAATTTGGTCTAGTAAATTGTTTAAAACACTAGTTTGACTGGACTGGTGAGAATTTTTTTGTTGCTATAATTTTAATAATGAAATGGGGAAAATGAATTGTTCTAATAAAAATAAAACAGTTTAAGAAGATTATAAAGAATAAAAAAATGTGAACTTCATTATACTTTTTACTTCATTTTTATTTTCGGACTAATAAAATTGGATTTGGAAGAGTAAATTTTTTATCTGAACTAGCCAGAAAGACTAGTAACGAGAAAAGTTTTTTGGTGTTGACTGAAATACAATGAGGTTGTGGGACTTTCAATTCTCATAAACCAAGGCTACATCTCCCAGTCATATAACACAACTTGTGGCTTGATACAAACCTCAGTTTGGACCATGTTACAGCGGTGATTCCTCAACTGTAGAACATCACCAAATATATCAATAAGGTTATTATCATTGTCCAACTGGTGAAGTAAAATGTCTACTGCAATAAATGTTCCTGTCCTGCCCACACCAGCACTGAAAAGTATTGTGGTGGGAACTTAGCAATTAGATAGTTAATATAGCAGTCCTACTTATATAATACTGAAATAAATGGCAATGCAAATCCCAGTATTATTCTACAGTCAAATATGTGTAACACACCATTTTACCCCTTTTCAGCCTTTCTTCTGAATTGGGTTGTGCCAAGAACCCCTTAATCAAAATCTAAGTTCATGCATGTGCCAAGGGAAATTTATACTTAATTTTAATAATGATCTGTTCATTAGAACCAAAAATATGTTGTCCACAGATACCAACACACCCTAAATTTTGTGGTCATATAAAATTGGTATATAATAAATTTATATTACTATTTCCAGTCTATGCCACTACTATTTTGTAACTAAATTGTAAACTGACCTTTCAAAAACAAAGGCAAGAAGATGTTATATTTTGTACTTCAGGAAATGTAAAATAAAACTAGAAAAATTGTGAGAAAAGCTCACTAATAAATACCCCCCACAACCCCATTTGATTCCAGAAATTATAAAATCAATCAAATCAAATTCTGAAATAGGAGGTGCACATCTACATTATGTTATGAACACTGTGCTAAAGTATTCAGTGGTTCAGGAGGAGTAGCGGATAAGAGATGGGTACCCACCAGAAAATGTAAAGGGCAAGTCAAGGTTTGGTATGTGAAACTCCAAAAATCAATCGAATCAAATTCTGTAAAAGGAGGTGCACATCTACATTATGTCACAAAGAATGTGTTAAAGTTTCATGAAAATCTTTTCAGTGGTTCAGGAGGAGTAGCGGATAAGAGATGGGTACCCCCCTTGTAATGTAAAGGATTTCATGAAAATCTGTTCATTGGTTCAGGAGGAGTAGCGGATAAGAGATGGGTACCCCATTGTAATGTAATGGCTTAGTCCATGTTTTGCTATGGGAAACCCCAAAAATCAATCAAATCAAATTCTGAAATAGAAGGTGTACAACCACATTATGTCATAAAGACTGTGTTAAAGTTTCATGAAAATCTGTTTACTGGTTCAGGAAGAGTAGCGGATAAGAGATGGGTACCTCCTTGTAATGTAATGGCTAAGTCCATGTTTTGCTCTGGGAAACCCCAAAAATCAATCAAATCAAATTCTAAAATAGGAGGTGCACATCTAAATTATGTCATAAAGACTGTATTAAAGTTTCATGAAAATCTATTCAGTGGTTTAGGGGGAGTAGTGGATAAGAGATGGGGACCCCCTTGTAATGTAATGGCTAAGTCCATGTTTTGCTACTGGAAACCCCAAAAATCAATCAAATCAAATTCTGAAATAGGAGGTGCACATCTACATTATGTCATAAAAACTGTGTTAAAGTTTTGTCAAAATCTATTCAGTGGTTCAGGAGGAGTAGCAGATAAGAGATGAGTACCCTCAGGTGTAACGGACGGACGGACGGAAAGACGGACAGACGGACAACCCCATCACTATATACCCCCCACTTTTCAAGTGGGGGGTATAATAAGGAAAAGATAAACAATCCTTCAATAAGGACAGAAAAATGCTCGAGGGAATAAAAATTAGCTGTTGTGCCTATTTTCTACACTTACAGGGCCCTACCATTTCAATTGGCACTTAAAGCCACTACACCTAGGAATGTCAATGCTGTACTACAAATCACATAAATTTTTTGTATATTATTTCATCCTTATTTACAGTCAGCCATTATAACCTGATGTTACTTTACCAAATAAACACAATTAACTAAATTTCAATCATCAAAATCTCATATGAATGAAGCAGAATTCTAATCTAAAAGTCAAACAAAAATGTATATTTGAATTTATCTGCTTGTAAATGTTAATAATAACCCTGTTCACTTGATCCTTTACATCACTGGAGTATCTAGGTAAAACACCTTTTCAGGTGATTCAAATTGGTATACAGTAGTATTCTATAGGACTTTGATTATTTGATTAACACACCAAAAACAGGATCAAGTTTTTGGTGTTACTAGAGAAATGTGAGTCGATTCTTTGAAGAACTGCAAATGCAATACATTAATGCTCTAGGAAATCAGCCATATAAAACTTATTTAAAGAGTAATGATAAAATTACCCATATAAAAGTAATTAAAAAGCAATGATATGGCTACTTAAAGAGAAATTGTGGTCCAAAACAATGAATTTTTCTAATTATGGCTGATTTCCCGGTTCATTAACATATTTTATTTGCAATTCTCCAATGAACATACCAATATTCATCTAGTCACACCTGTAAAACTTCTTCTGAACTCTTGTCTTTTGTCTGCTCGTCAAGCAATTAAGCTTCTTTAGAATTCTATTGTATACCAATTTGTCATCACTAAACCCCTTCAGGCAGTACAAACTGGTATACAACAGAATTCTATAGAGGCTTGATTGCTTGATGAGCAAAAAAAAAGACAGAAGTTTAGAAGGAGTTGTTGTAGGTGTTACTAGAGGAATATTGGTATGTTCATCGAAGAATTGTGAATAAAATACATTTATGATTCCGCAAATCTACCATAAGTAGTCAAACAATCACTTATTCTATGATTTAATATTTTCAAGGTAGATCTAACCTATTAAGGATCTCAGAATTTTCTTATTTTATAATATTTTGTAGTTCTGAACTCCTGTGTTCCTAGTGAAATAAAATAAACATAGGTAAACAACGATTACGGAGTTCGCCTCATATTGGCACATTGTCGCAGTAACAAAATTTTGTTGCTTGTCGACCTCACATCAGAGTTGCATGCATACTTAAGCAAGGTTTACATGATCCTACCATGTATAGTGACTAAGATCTGAACTTGTCCGAAAACTTGAGCGTAAATCATTCATGCGTGAAATATAAGTCAAAGTGACCTAATTTTGCCAGAGATGCATGCTTATGCAAGGTAAAATTATCCTACCATATATAGTGACTGAGATCGGAACTCAACTGAAAACTTGAATGTAAATCATATAGGTCAAGTGACCTAATTTTGCCTGAATGCTGACCCATCATCAGAGATGCATGCATGTGTAAGGTTACATGATTGCTACCATGTAGAGTGACTGAGATCTTAACTTGTCTGAAAACTTGAATGTAAATCAATCAAGTGTAAAATAAGGGTCAGAAATCCCAAGGGCGAGACCAATTTTCTTAGAGGCTGTCAGTCAACCCAAGATGCACTTGCATGCAAAGTTTGATGACCCTTCCATGCATAGTTGTGGAGATATATGGCCAAATGCAGACACAAACGTAGATGTAGACGCGGACACCAGTGGGTACTCCAGTGGTCCCCCTCAACTTTGTTGAGGAGAACTAAACATAGGTAATCAACGATTACAAAGTTTGCCTCGTTATGGCACATGGACACAGAAACCCTATTTGGCCAGGGTGCTCATTTACCATACCTTATGCATGTATACAAAGGCTAGATGATCTTACCATGTCAGTAACTGAGACCTGAATTCGAACATAAATGGTAAAGTGACCTAATTTTGCCTTGATGCTGACCTACCCCAAAGATGCATGCACATGCAAGGTTAGATGATCCTACCATGTACAGTTACTTAGATCTGAACTCGAAGGTAAACTTGAATGTAAGTCAATCATGCGGAAAATATAGGTCAAAGTTACCTAATTTTGCCTGGATGCTGACCTACACCCAAAGATACATGCACATGCAAGGTTAGATGATTGTACCATGTACAGCTACTTAGATCTGAACTCGGACGTAAACTTGAATGTCAATCATGCGGAAGATATAGGTCAAAGTGACCTAATTTTGCCTGGATGCTGACCTACCCCCAAAGATGCATGCACATGCAAGGTTAGATGATCCTACCATGTACAATTACTTAGATCTGAACTCAGACGTAAACTTGAATGTAAGTCAATCATGCGAAAATATAGGTCAAAGTGACCTAATTTTGCCTGGATGCTGACCTACACCCAAAGATGCATGCACATGCAAGGTGAGATGATTGTACCATGTACAGTTACTTAGATCTGAACTCTGACGTAAACTTGAATGTCTGAACTCGGACGTAAACTTGAATGAAAGTCGATTATGCGGAAAATATAAGTCAAAGTGACCTAATTTAGCCTGGATGCTATCCCCAAAGATGCATGCACATGCAAGGTTAGATGATCCTACCATGTACAGTTACTGAGATATCAACTCGGACCTAAAATTAAATGAAAGCCAGTCAAGCGGAAAATATAGGTCAAAGAGACCTAATTTTCCTGGAGGCTGTGAGTTAGCCCATGATACATCTGTACACAAAGTTTGATGACCCTACCCTTCATAGTTACCAAGATATATACCTAAATGTGGACGCGGACCAGGACACCGGGGGTACTCCAATAGTCCCCCTCAACTTCGTTGAGGCAAACTAAAAATCATATTTCACTGTCCATCTTTTTCTGATATGACACTTGGAAAACTAGGCCTAAATTGTGTTTTTTTTATCATTTTCAAAGAATTTTACTGCAATAATACTACTGGTAATTGATCAAGTCAAAAAAGATTTTAAGTTTGATTATAAAGTAAGTCTTAATTGTCTTGTGAAGCAACAACTGTAGGAGAATTTGATATGTGCATGAAGACTTATGAAACACCAGCCTACAAGGTAAGTTTCTGATAGTAGGTGTTTCAAGTCAAGTTGTTTATTTTATTGGTGATAGTTGATGGATCATTTAAACAAAGCTTGAAGATCCATTTAAATGTGTAAAAAGTTGTTTTTAATGAAAAAAAGTTGTCAACATCTGACATTTAGTCTGAAACCTTCATTCAACTCATCATTTGAAATGTCAAAAATTGAGAAAAATGTATGGCATGTTATTAGAATTCTTTATATAAAAATCATATATCAGATAAACCATTCCAGTGACAAATGAATATTTCATAATTTTCAGAAGGAGACTCCATCTGAAATTTTGAGATCTTTATTGACTTTTTTTTCTACTTTTTTCTATGTTTTGCTGAGATAGTCTGATCTAAAACAGAAAAGAAAGAGACAAGTGTCAAATAATTGTACAGTAATAGCTGGCACCAATTTGTTATCTTCTAAATACTGACCACCTAGTTGGCATCTTCTAAACTTAAGACTATACAGTCGAACTTCGATGGCTCCAGCACCCAAGGGACCGATGAAAACAGTTCGAGCCAAAGGGGTGTTTGAGATATCGAGGTCGAACATTGTTAAAATTCGAACCAAGGCACCACAGAAAGGGTTCGAGGCATCAATGGTGTTCGAGTTATTGCAGTTGGAGCCATCAAAGTTCTACTGTATCTTACTTTCTTCAAATGATATTATTTACTATATACCTGCAATGTACTGTTAGAGGTCCTTTCATTGTTGGATTAATATGTGATCTGACTGTTTTTACAAAAGATATCATGTTGTCTGTCGAGGAAGGAACGCCCATATCAGGCCATGCCAGGTACAGGAAATGCATTACACGTTTCTGTTTATCTCCCTATAAATAAATGCATGCAGGATAATTCATGATAGGAAAAGGAGTAACATTAGGAAAAGAAGAGTTATGGTAAAGGGATTGGGGAATAAATTTTCATCAATGAAGGGTATCAAATAATTATTTTGGAAACAATAGATATATCAGGAAAATTGAAATGAACCATTCTATATAAAATGTATGATACCAGGGTTAATGATTATAAATACTCCATCTACACTATGCAATCCACTACAAAATCTAGTCTATAGCTTGTAGACAGAATATCTCTTCAAAGTTCATCTCAGCATTTGACACAGTGAGGTCTCATAAGTAGGTAAGGACTTCTCAGTTTTGGCATACACATATTCCTTTTTTACCAAGAGCCAACTTTCTCAAAATCTCAAATATCATAAGATGCAAAATTTCTAAAAATTTGATTACATGTTAAAATTCCTCTCACAAAAAGACAACATGTGGAATTTTGTAAAGAAGCCCTTGAATTTATAAAGTAATATTCTAAACTAACACATTAAGTCATAACCCTGAAATCAATTTTTACAATATTTTTAAGTCAAATGTTTGTGTTCAGAGGAAACTTTGAAGAAAAGGCTGCCTAATACCTGCAGTGGACAACGATTGGACCAGGATTGACATGTGGTGTGAACACTTGTACTGATCGTACAAAATCAATCAGTAACCATGTTGTATCTGGACAGCCAAAGTCTGGCCATTTTAAAAAGTGTACATGTTTCACTTTCCTACGTTTTTCTCCCTAAAACAGATATGTAGGTAATATTATATTTATAATCTTTTGTTTTTTAATCTCAAATGATTAATTATTGATATTCTTTTCTACTAAAGCATTGTTATTTCAAGAACCACGTACTTTTGTTACCAAAATATGAATTGAATCAGTAGTTGGTCAAAGTTAAGCAGTTTTTCATTGCTTGTATACAAATGGTGTTTGGGTAAAATTTACAAAACAAAATACGGAAAGCAAAAAATCTGTTCTGAAAAATCAAAACATTTGGAAACAAAAAAAAAAGAATTAAAGAGTGTTAATAAAGCAATAATTCAGCAAATGTAGCAAATATGATCCGACAATTCGTGTACTAAAATACGGTATATTAATTATTATAATTTTTATACAACATAATTTCAAAATAATATATTTTTTTTTACTGTCCTTCAATTTTGATATGCCCACAAATATTCAATCGTGCATTTCATTTTGAGGGAGAAAATGTGAAACCCCTGTTTTATTGATGGGAGATAATTTTCCATGTTCTATTACCTCTCTTGGTAAATTTATTATCTCCCATAATCAAATCACTGATTTTGTGTTTTATACCAAAATTATACTTAAAGTGATTTACATTATCTCCAAAAGTACGCGAATTACCCATAAATAAAAATGTTCAACTGATTATACATATGAAAACAAAAATTTTCACAGTTTAAAAATTTTTTTGAAATAATCAAAAACATGAATTCACCTCTGTAATAGTAATTGAAAATCCAGTTTATAAATGATCGAACTGTCACAAAGTTCACCACCTAACACAACAGTTGCTGAGGTAAGTATCAATTGATTAATTTTTTTAACCAATTCTACAGTTTCTCAACAGCAATTTTGTTGTAAATCTGTAGAATTTGTAGCCAAATGGCCAATAACATTGGTCTTTGGTTACTCTTGGAAGACTATAAAAAAAAAAAATATTTTTACTCTATTTCTTTTTAAATGCATGATGCCATTGAAATAAATGTAAACATCAAATCAGAATGACATGTAAAAGGATTACCAATGTTATGTTAAGAGCTCTAAGCACATATTCTGGAAGATGAGATTCATTTTCTACTTCAATGCTAATATCTCCATAATAAACTGGTTCTTTCACACATTCTGGCCAGTAACATTCACATTTACGCTGCAAGACAAAAGTTACATACATGTACTAAGTCTTATTTAATAAGACAGAAAAAAAAGATAACAGGCAAGTTTATTGCAATAAATCATGAATTCCATTATAATAGTAGGGTGCCCAAGGTCCAAAAAGACGCTTAGTTTTCGAGTTTGGGTTAACGGAATCACACACGGCTAATTTTTGTTTTAAATGATAGAACAACTATTAAATTTCAAATTTTTAGCTGTCGTAGAAAGTTCCTGTGGTCAGGATTTCTCTAATTTCTCCTTTTTTAAGGGTACCCTAAAACAGTGCTTGGGATATGGTATCTTTAAAGTTATAGAAAATAGTAGTACTCTCATATATTCGAATAAAAAGTTATTCATGATAAAGTCAAGACCTGAAACATTTATTTGACTCATAGAATGCAAGTTATTTTTGACTGGTTTTTGTAATTTATCGGTATGTCGGAGTAAATTTGAGTCTAAATTAATGACATTTTCAATGAATGCGAAATAACTATGCTTTATTTCTGAAAAATTCCAACTTAAACGAAAGTACATATACGAATTGTACACATGCTCAAAAAATCATGGATATAATGTCCACCGTTAAAGAGAACTCAACAATTAACAAGAGGCTCTCAAGAGCCTGTATTGCTCACCTGGACCATGGCCAATACATAACTTCAAATCAACTTATATGTTAAAGGGTCTCATTTTCAAACTATGTAACTAAACATTTATGTTATATGATCCAACTTTAATTTAACTATTTTCCCTATTGCATGCCATCTTGGATAAGGGATGGATCTGCAGGACACAATTTTAAAGAAAATTAAGTATTGTGCCAAAGTTTATTTCCAACTGGCCAAATGGTTTTAAAGAAGAAGATCTTTGAATGTACTCCTATATTAAACTTTGTTTCCCATTGGTAGCCAAAATTTGCATAAAGTGCAGACTTGAAGGACATCTGTTTTGAAGGGGACCATCTAAGATACATTGTGACTAGCCAAGTTGTTTCAGATAAAAAATTCTTTGTATGCTCTTTCCATACAGTCGAGTAATAAATTAAGTTTCCTGCAGATGGCCATGTTGGATGACATTTAGGCATAAAAGTCACAATACATATATATATTATAGTCAGCACCTCATAAGCATCATTAATGCCAAGTTCCGTTCAAATCCATTCAGGTTAATTTCATCAACTGCTCAATAAAGGCTTTATTTACTAATATTTTTTACATTAAGCTGTCTATGAAGCTAATAAACTATTTCAACATACATGTCAGCAGAGTTCATAGTGATTTGCCACTATACACAATATGTTTATATAGGAAAATCATTATGACATGAAAGAAGGTAAAGATTAAGGAAGTATTTTTGCAAAAAATTGCAGAAATTTACACAAAAACACTGTTTTTGCTCTTAATTATGGAAGAAATAATTTTTTAAATGAAGTGATAGTAGGGAATTTCTCTAAAAGTTAACTAAAGAAGATTTGAACACAGAATTTAAAGGGAAATAACCCATAACCATATGGCATTGGAAAAAAAGGTGAAAAATGGCCAATAAATCATACACAGACCTTTGGATTTTCTACAAAATTTCAGAGTATGTAGATCTTGATATGCTGAACATTTTTTTAATTTACACTTCAGCTCTATCTGTTACAGTTTTTGAAATAAAAAATAAAAAATGCACAAATTTTGAAAAATATACGGAAAAAGGGCTATAACTCTCTGACAGGTTTTCCAATTTTCTTCAAAATTGCAGAGCAGATAGATCTCGGCATTCTGAACAATTTTATCACGTGTCAGATTTTTGATAACTGCATCGGTTTTTGAGTTATTGGCTAAAAACACCAATTTACCCCTAGGTTCTATTTTTAGCACCAGCGGCCATGTTTTTCATTGGATCATAATAAAATGAGGATCGTTTGTACAGGACATGTCATAGATAATTACTATAAAGTTTCAAACCAATCCCTCCAGTAGTTTCAGAGGAGAAGATTTTTAAAAGTAAGCTAATGACGGACGGACAGACAGACGACGGACAACGGATGCCGGACGCAAAGTGATGGCAAAAGCTCACCCTGGCATAGCCAGGTGAGCTAAAAAGCCAAAATTTGGGAAAAACTTTCAATTTTAGTCGATGTGAAGACCGTGCTAATTGGTCATGTTCTCTAAAGTGTACAACGAAAGATAAATCTAATCATTTCTTGTCAGAATTACTAGACAAGCCCAAGTATACAGTTAAATAGCGGGAATCTATTGACAATTTTACGTTGCTTTTGTTTTGATTTTCCAAGCACATGTGTTTGTTTTCACGTTTAAAATCACTTTTCCATATCATTTCAGATATTATAATAGGGTTTTGTTTCAGTAGGATCGGCCTTACTAAGATTTATGTAAGTGTGTGTTTTGGGGGGGAAAATTGACTTATTTATACCAATAAGAAAAGTACGATTTATTTTGCCAAAACTTAGTTTATTTTTTAGCGATTCGTTTTAAAATCAAATTCAAGCTTTCCTTTAAAGAATAATCCTATAAAAGTCAGAAATGTGCAGTTCTTTACATCCGAAAGAACCCCTTGTATCACGGAGGTGCAAAAATTCAAAATGACGGGCCTTTAAAACAAAATGCCAACTTTGAAACTTGTTGAAAAAAGACAACAGACAAATCATTATAATTAGTAAAACTAAAGAACTACCCCAATAAAATTTACAACAATATTTGAATTTCGTTGCAGTTTTATCTGTTAAATGAGGCTCAATTTAAAATGCATCAAAATTTTCAAAATTTTAGGAGCTGACCTTTGACCCCATCTAATATAAAATGTGACCAAATTCAATCTCTACGACATCGTCATTTCGATGTGCCAAGGTATCCTCTTTCCAAACAGGTATAATACAGGTGTGTGTTATTCTGTTAACCCAAAATGGGAAAAATCATCTCTTGGGCACCCTACTATAATACCCAAATAAAGGTAGATATCCCTTGTTTAGCTGGTTTGTAATATCAAGAAAAATATGTGTTTCTTGTGTTGCCCACATTATAAGTCCAAAATCCATACTACTGAAACTAATGAAAATTGGAATAGCTCCAGCTAAATTTGTTGAAAAGATATTATTATAGAGACAAACATATATGATGCCATTGTTAAGGGCCAAGTCAAAACTGCAAAAATTCTGGTAAAATTCAACAAATCATATAAAAAATTAAAAAATATGGACACGTTATACCATCATGTAATATAGCTATAAAGTATTGTACCTCTCAAAACTGTTATTGTAATTTTATTACATTATGTTCCCTGCCAAAAAATTCACAATTTAAAAATAATTTAACTATTTTTACACACTTATGAATTCAGTATCATTACCTTTCCTCTCTCTACACACTGTGTTAACATAACAATTACACTGACATTCTGTTCCCAGATCATTCTCCAGAAATCATCCTTTGTAGAGGGTAGTGGTCCTTGTGTAGCAATGTATTCCCTTTTAGAATTAAATCCCTGAAAAATATCACAAAATGTACTGAGGTTGACTTAACAAACAATAAAACATAAATATATTGCACAGACATTTTAGGCCTAGTTAACTACCATAGATTTGTTATCTTCTATTCAATGCTTTAATTGTACATGCATAAAAAATTTGGTTTTAGACTTTGAATTTTCAAAAGAAGTCACCATACAACCTTTAAATTCAATTTTTGAGTGACTTAAAAATATAATTTAGTAGGGCAAGTAAGCTGTGTTCAGCTTTGAAACTTCTGCCTACATAACTTGTACCTGGAAGATAGATTTTTAACCAAAATGTGATGTTTCAAACAAAAAAAATTTGGAAGTCATTATCTTCCAAACATCATGTTTTGGCAGGAAAAGCATTTTGGATTGCCCGGCACCTGAATCGGTTTTCAGGGTCTTTGGCTAGAGAGCTGCCGAGCGCGTCCCCAGTTGGTGGATAGGAGAATGCCCTGTTGATGGGGGGTAGTCAGGTCATAATATGGAATGCCTGACCGCAAACCATTGTAGCCAAAATGTGTGGAGAAACGCCACGCTCCAATATAAAGACCCCTTCTATATTTCTCTAAAGAGAGCAGACGCACTGGGTGTCGTATGGAACACTAAATTTCCTGCCCCTACCCATTTCTCTCCTTTCCCAGTGGCAATCAAAAGTCAATGTCCCCGTTGTCCCTTCCACCTTGTTTCTTTCGTGCATTACTTACAATTTTTTTTGAATTGATTAATTTGTTCTTGTTCTGATATAGCTGAAATTTTGCTAATTGGACGTTAAACTCTAACTAATCAATCAATCATTTTGGATTGCAGTTTAATCATGTAGTTATTCCAGACCATACGCGTATTCGGACGGTACGCGTACGGTTCGGACCATACAAGTATTTTTTCGAAATACCCATATGGTTGGACCGTACGCATATGGTCCGACTGAACGCATACGGTCTGGCTATTTCAAAGTCGTGCGTGTTCTTGGATAGTATATCAGTAAATTAATATAACGTATACAATATTCTTTAATGAATTAAGCTCTTACGTTAAGAAACAAATAAGATTTTCTTAAAATTGTTATTTTAAAGAAAATATAAGAGAAAAATAAGAATTCACTTTATTGCAATTATGTTTTGGAGATGCCTTTATAAAATTGTCTTATTAATTGAACTTTATTTCATATCCTTTCGTAAAATATAAAAGAATACGAAAAATATAAAAGAATACGAAAAATAGTGTTTCGAAAAAAATAAACTGAATGTCAATTGAAATAAAATATATGGTCTTCTTGTCTTGTCCCAATTACCCCAAAAAAGGGTGCAAATCACAAAACCTCTTAAAGGGACGGCTGTATTGCACAGTGTTCCAAAAGGGAATGTCCACGAACAAAACTTTTCAATGTAAAAATAAAGTTTAGGTATTACTAATAAAATTTGTGTGAAAATGCACTATTATCCAAGCATCCCATCAGGATGTGATGGATAATAGACATTATATGAAGAAGCCTGAAGGCTTCGAGGGTTTAAGTACCCTCCCTTCAGCTTCCCTCCCATTTACATATCCAATAATGAGATAATTACTTCCTTGGCTTTAAAACGAGGAAGCACACCTGTACTTCACACCTATTTATATGACTGGTCACGTGGTGGGTGAATTCATTTTCACCTGTAAAGAAGGTAACATCGAGCCGATGGAATGAAACATTCGACTTAAACCCTCGAAGCCTTCAGGCTTCTTCATATAATGTCTATTATCCATCACATCCTGATGGGATGCTTGGATAATAGTGCATTATATTGCAGAACCCTTACGGTTCTCTGGTTTAAGTCGAATCTTTAAAGCATTCCAATAATGAGATTCTAATTTTTAAGTAGATAGTATTGATAAGGAAAGCAAAATAAGTTCAATAACACTGATGTCTTTTCCTATAATAACATGGTAATTTTGGTCATCTTCTTAAATGAAATACACAAGGTCTGTGAGTTATGTACCATGTCCATATAATATTCAGATTCTGTTAATGAAAAAGTTTCGAAAAACATAAACATTTTAATCTAAAAGAAAAGACCAGAATCAAGAGCAATAACTCTTGCAATGTGTCACATTCATGAACAGTCGTTATGATTTACATCTTAAATGTGCAGGACTCAAAAGATAAAACAAGGTTTATTCAATAAACCTCCAGAGCCTTGAGTTAACTGGGTTTCATTTCTGTGGGTATTAACGTGCAAGTAGAACTCACTGTCTCAGTTTTGACTGCTACTCAAGGACATACATAAGATGACCTTAAAAGTTTAGGCAATTTAATTCATAAAAAGTTTCTCTGGTATATATTATTTTTAATTTTCTTTGATATAAATTTGCATCTATATATTGAAAGAAGAAATGTGCATTATTTAAATGAGAAAATAGGCAAAATGAGTTAATTCTCAGCCTTAGAGGATCAATGTTGATCAAAGACAATTGTAACTTTTACCTATAAGCAAACTGATACACAGAAACATACAAAAGATAATGCACAAGTGTATCTTATTGATAAAATCTTATTAAACCATACAAAATCAGCCTTACTGTTTGATGAATGTTACTCTTAGGAACTTTCTCTTCAAAAACTCAAATTAAAATATTTTATTAGTGAAAAATCCTTCATGTATTCATGAGTATCAATATATATTCACTGTGGAATAATGTGGTGCCGACATCTTTTTAAGATGTACCAAATATTCATATTTATTTTATCTTAAAAATGCACCATACATGTTAATTAAAACTTGTAGATGTTGAAAAAACATGATAAATAACCTTCTGTTGAGGTCTTTATTACAATTTTGTGTTCTTTGTCTTTTTGTGCTTTTTTTTT